>JBBPUC010000053.1:0-73415 GCA_038094375.1 Tubosaeta aff. heterosetosa
TGCATTCTTATCGTGTGCATACTCTTTGTCGATATTGATCTCTGCAGCATGCAGTACACGTAGTAAGAATAATTTACAATGCAATCAATGCTTATGAAGTTGGCGTCTGGTGGCGAGGGCGCCTTGTCTTGCTGCTGCGAAAGATGTTACTCTCTCTGTAGCTTGACTTTGCATAAATATATATTGGCTATAGGCGCCTGCGCGTCCATTCTAATGACGATGAGCGCTTGTAACAAGCATCTGCGCGCTGAGCGCGACATTTTCATATGTCTTGTATAACCGATCAACGGTTTTATCGCACAAGGGCCGAAATATAGGGCTTCCCTTCAGAATTTCGATCCAAGCTCTGATCAAAGCACGCGTAATTTGACACAGTGCTAGTAAGTACCACAACGTGGCAGTAATTGATCGGTTAACGAAAAAGGCAAGCGGGTCAATGAAAGTTTCTCGGCGAGTTTCAGTGGAGAGCGTGGACGACGAGAAAGTTTGGGACCGTCTCGAAGCTGGCCTTCTCCCCTGCATGTTCACCGTTCGGTGCAGTCGTCTCCCCTTTCTCTGATTCTCCTGAACCTTCTTGGCTTCAAAATGGCCGAACTTTCCGTCCAACGTTCAGCCTCTCAGTCTTCTATACCAGTCGTCACTCCCCGCCCATCTCGCAGTTCCATCTCATCGACTTTCCCTCTTTCACAGACGTCTCTTGTGTCCCAGCTTCGTCGCAAGTCAGAGAGTACCCATCAGCATCCACCCGCGCTTCCCTCTGTCCCATCAGCCTTGCCACCTGTTCAGTCTTCCATCCCATCTTTTCGTTCAATTCGTAACTTGCTCCCTTTCGCACCAGCCAAAACAAATCCACCTACCTGCTCTACTCATATATCAAGACCATCCATTGTCAATTTTGGATCTCTACGGCGAATAGGAAATGATAAAAAGAACTGGGCAACTCACACACACGCCCAAGAGGCGGAAGAAACGCCAGTCATAGCCATTGCTAGACCTAGCGAGAATTTTGAAGAAGAAATGATGGCCCGTAAGCGAAGTCGCGATGTCAACAGGTCCGCCTCTGAGACCAGCCCGTCACCGACGAGCGAAGAACACTACGGTATTTATTCTTCACCTTCCGACAGTTCCGCGTGTCTCAACCCATTCCAGTTCTACCTTTGCCATCATCTGGGCCGCCACTGGGTGCCGATCTTTCTACTATCATCGAAGCTGAAAACTCGGGTATCTCTAAGCACATACCGTGTCTTGGGGACGGGACACAAGGAAATGATGACGACGATGACACACCAACATCACCGTTCAATCTCGACAAGTGCACAAGTCTTTTTCCGTCTCCCGGGTCAAGAGAAGCATCCATTTTCGATTTGTCAACTTCTAAGTTAGCCATGGAAGTTATGGATGCACTCAAGGTCGAGGATGTTTCCGCAGCCAGCGAATGGTTGAAAGGCATGAATGGCATTGTGGTGGAGGGAGACATAGATGAACCTGATCCAGTGCTCGGTACTCCAGGAGTCGCATTGGGCAATGATGAAGATCCAGAAACCGCACTTGATTTTGGCGCATTAGATCCTGACCTCGCTCAGCTTCTCAGCCCAAACAGAATAAATGGTCAATCACAAATCCCAAGCCCTCTCCCTAGTCGCCTTCCATCTCCCATCCATTTGCGAAACTCCAGTCATCCTGTGCCTAACCCTTCGCTCCACCCGTCAAACAACGAAATCCCCCCTCGACCCTCACCTTCACCTCGTCTAGGTCTGGTTATTCCTCCGTCAGTGTCTTCTGCCGCGATACAGTCGTCACCTAGCAGACGTACCGTCTCGTTGTCCCGAGCTAATCCTACACGAGGAACACCATCCTCGCTCCCACGTCTCATGCGTTCGGTGACGACGACACCACTGGCCCTTGCTACACACGACTCATCTCCTGAGACGTCGACTTCCCCGAGGCTGCGTGGTCCGCCGAAGAAGCGTCATCAACCGCCGTCGCCACTGTCATCTCAGTCACACTCTTCCCAAGGACCCTCGTCCGCAAGCTCCCGCGGATCAACGGACATGCCGCCGCGCAGACTTACTGGTTCTCGTCTTGCCACACCGAATCGGCATGTATCATCGTATGCCCCTGGCAATTCGCGTTTGGCGGACCCGTCTTCCACGAATGAGAAAGCTTTATTATCGCAGTTTTCTCCACGTTCTGCCTCGGATCCCACGCGCCAACCCAACCTCCGTCCAAGTCTCGAATTCGGCGGCTCTTTAGAGGTCAATAAGCGGCGACGACCACATCTGTTCTCTAGTCGAAGACGAAGTATGAGCGTTGAAGAAGCACGACTTTCCCCTACTTCCGGCTCAACATCTCCAATACGACCCTCATCTTCGTTATCCAACAGGCCCCCTGCCATGGAGTGGCTTGGACCAAGAACAGTTAAGGCATTCGCTGCGGCCGGCCTCCTTGATGGTGACAGGGATGGTCATGGATCAGGCACCAACAAGTATGGCTCCTTGCGAACTCACTCTGAACGGGAGGACCGTTTCGCACCTTCTAGGATGGCATTTTCTGAAGTTGCGTCGACATCTTCCTGGGGACGCAGTGGTAGCGTGTCTCGTGGAGTGACACCCTCTGAAGGTGGCGTCACATGGGGTAGCCCCACATTCTCTGCTCCTCGAACGACTTTTTCGGGATCTACTGCACCAACGTCGATATCTGCCACATCCTCTCAGCAGGCTGCAATCCAAATGATGAAGGAGAAGCATGACATTGAAACTGAAGCACTGCTCTCCGCATTATCTGATTCGCAGCGGACGACCAAGACACTGCGAGAAGAGAATCTCCAACTCCGGGATCGCATCCGCGAATTGGAGGATGAACTGGGTGAGATGCGAACGCACATCCACCAACTTGCCTCTGGCATGCTGTCGCCACCGACGCCACCTCCGGGGCCGTTTTCTAGGTCCCCACACGACCGGTCATTACGGCTGCTTTCTCCGTTGGCACCTTCTCATCGACCTCCGGGTCAGCGCCCACTCAGCCACGTACATTCGAATGGGTTTACAAAGTCTGTTGAGGACCGAAGTCCGTCATCATCGCGGGCGACATCGCCTTCACGTGATTCACCAGCGCCAGTGACGGTAGCAGCACCACGTCCCCGTCGACGGCGCGCGAGTACAACTTCTTCTGTGTTCCCAAACGTGCCACAGAACATGTCGCTGCTTATGCTTGAAGAAACAATGCATGATCGTACTGGCCCTTCGTCCATGCCTCCATCTCCAACCTTGACGAGCAGTATGTTACAGCGTTCGAGTCTATGCAACGGCACTAGCGGCATACTTGGTCACGTGGCGCATGTACATACGCATGTTTCGTCTGGGACCAGGAACATCTCTCCGACGATTGCCAGTTTTTCTTTGACGGAGATCCCGGGATCCCCGTCAAGCCTTCAACTCCGACCCGAACATGAAATGCATCTCGGGGATATGGCCACCCTAAGTCTCTATGCTATGAGTGACGAAGAACTATGATCTTTATGTTTTTTCTTTTACTTCTCGCCTTTTTGGGTACCTTTGGTTCTGAATGCGTCGCACTTGGTGTGTGCGGCTAGCTCTTTTGATGCTCCTTTCTCTCCCCCTTGCCTTGAAACTTTGCCTTGAAAACTCCTTTGTCCTGTATATACCCCTCGAGTTTCGTCTTTCTGTGGTCATCCTGACCCTCTTCTTTTATGTACTTTTTTGGCGCGTGATATCCCGCTAGATGTACCTTATTTGAGTATTTCATCCAAGTTTTCGGACTTCAGCTACTCGTATTGGATAATATAGCGTGTCCCAGCGTTATGTATAGTCTGGATCATCAATAAGTTGATTGATCGCACGTGCATTCATCACGTGATTTACAGATCGTCGGGCGTGGAGCTGCGTGTGCTCCTGGCAGCTAGTTGATGGCATTGCGAGTTTGTTTGACGGGTTGGCACGTTTTGTAACTGGTCTCTTTCGAATGCGCTCCTCCTCTTCCTCCGGCTGGAAACCTCCCATCTTCATACGCAACTACGTGTCTCTTCCCCCTTCCATCTCATTCGTCGTCGCAGAACCCCAACCAACACGTTTCTTGTCCACTGCAGCCGACAATTTGCCTAGCATTCTACGTAGAGTCATGCCAACCGTTCTGGAGCCTTCCCGGTCCGATCCTACCCCGAAGTCAATTCCAGAGAGTCGAGGGCTTTCATCTCCAATTGAAGAGCACCCTCCTCTAAACGAAGTGGATGTGGCCGGGCAATCAGTGCCAGGTGCGGTGATGTCTCTCTTCAGGGATGGCGCTGAACTGATTGATATTTCCAACGGTACTAAGGTCACACACTAGTCCCTCCCGCCGACCATGTGTTCGCAACTCCTCGCGCCAGTCTACCAGAATCCACTATTGACCCTCCAGACGCCCAAGCGGCTGTTTCGCAACAACCTACCCAAGCCCACTCGTTCCCTGACAAACACCCGTGGTTCAACTTCTTCTACCGGCCACCCGAAGAGGAGGCCCCCATTGCCGATGCTAAGATTGAGGTGAATTTCGTACCGCAACCTCCGGATGCTATTCATATACCCTTTGAAAACATTCCTCAGCTCTCTTCCCTTGAGTCCATTCAACCGTCAGGATCGACTATTGTAGATGGGAATTCTGGTCTCCCTGTCCAACCTCAGTCTTCTCCAAAAGCATTACAACTCCCACACCCCGTATTAAATGAGCCTGATGGCCCCCCAGCGCGCGAGGAGCGGCCGGTTTCTCAGCCCCCGCCGAGCGCTTCTCCATCTTCAGCGCTCCAAACTCGAGCAAACATCAGCCCCCCGCTTGCTCCTAATAACATGGCGGCCAGCGTATTTGCTTTGAGCTTTCCCATATTAACCAAACCAAGACCTCAATCTGCAGACCTTCAACCTCTAGAAGATCCGCCCTCTCGTTACCCCCTTGCTGCCTCCCCAGGTATGTGTGTTCCCGCTATATTTATTTCATCACCGCCCGCTGAATAAATTCCCGAGATGCTCTGAATACAACTTCGATTAATATGACAGAATCAAATCATTCGACCTCCACCGTACATGTTTCAGAATGCGGTGATCAATTTCTCAACCAGTCAAGCACAGCAACTGAGGTTCACACGAATTCATGGTGGACGTACTTGAGGCGGAGTGCTAGCGCCTCCGCTACCAAGGCGGATTCGGGCGCGCAAGATTCCAGTGAAAGTTCGCAACCGTCCGTGTCCACCCCCCACATGTTAGCACAGCCAGAAGGCGAGACAAAGGCTCGGGCGAGTTTGGACTCACATGTCAGTGCCGCGAAACATTCGCCATCCGATAATACGAAATTGTCTCCCCTCCAAGACGCAAACGCCGTGACCGCTCCGCTGAACTCCACATGGTATGTACCCTGGTCTTGGTACCAGCCATCATCATCAGACGCCGCCACCACCGTCCCTCCCGATAATGCTGGAGCTCAACTAGATCCGCCACAACAATCTTTGACAGGATCAAAGACCGGGGGGAAGCAGTCTGTGGGAGACCAAGAACATTATTCTATCCCCAGCCGAGTGTCATCCGCTCAACAGGATTCCGCTACTGGACCGGTCGATTATAGCAATCCTATACAGTCCGTGATTTCGGCGAATCACGCAGGCTGGATGTCATTCTTTACCGCAAAGGCAATTGCAATGAAATCGATAACAGAAAAGGAAGACGGAAAGATGGAAGTCATGGAGATAGATTATGAAATGGCCGCTCCTGGATCGAATTCCGTGTCTTTATCAACGTCTATAGCAACCCAACCTCCATCGAACCCAGTTGCAAAGCCTCCGATTCGGGCACAGCTCCCCACGATAGAAACTCCACCTCCTTCATCTCCGACTCCGAGGAAAACAAATGATAAGCGGCCTCCCATACCTCAGGCGGTAATCAAGTCGGAAACCGTCGCGAATGACGCACTGAAGCGACAACCGTCACCGTCGCCATCCAAAAAATCCGGCGTAAAGATCCCAATATCTCCGCCGCTGCCAAACCATGTCCTTCCCACTTGGCACGATACGTTTCATACATTGCCACGATCAGCCGTGCCTCGTGAGCCCCTCTCTGTCATATCAAAGACTTTACAATATGTCAGCGGGGTCTTATTTTCCCGCGACGGGGCACCTTCAGACAAGGGTAAAGGCAAAAGAAAGGATGTTGTTTGTTCGCCGTACGAGAAGGCTCTCCCACGAACGTGGGACGTACTTAGTGGAGGAGAACCCATAGACGTTCTAAGAGGGTGTAAAAGAGTGGTCGTCATTGGGGTTCACGGATGGTTTCCCGGTGGGTGACCATCAAGGATGTATAACAACACACGCTTACCAGATCGGTTTGAAGGGGCCGTTTTGCGCACACTGGCTGGTGAGGTTAGTACGCCGTAGACCTTTGCACGTGAATAACGGGTTAAATTTGCTCTTACTCAGCCGACCGGGACAAGTTCCAAGTTTGTAAGCGGGGTCGTAGACGCGCTGGAATTGTTCCAGGAGGAACATAAGGTGAGACTGGAGAAGGTGACCAAGATACCCTTGGAAGGCGAAGGGACCATCAATCGCCGGGTCGAGAGGTGAGTACGCATAGCTCTTGACGTCCCACCTTGTCTCCATGGCGCATGACCCTAAACAGATTGTACCAAAACTTGATTGGTAACAAAGAGTGGATGGATGATCTTCATGATGCCGATGCTATATTTGTCGCGACCCATTCCCAAGGATCCGTGGTTTCAGCGCACCTCTTGGACCGCCTTATCGCTGATCATCATATACGAACGACACTTAACGCCGATGCTTCTGCAACCGCAACTGATGTTGCTTCTGGATCGGTTCCGTCAGTTCGACCACAGCGAATTTGTTGTATGGCCCTTTGTGGAATTCATCTTGGACCGTTGCGATACTTGAGTACTAGTTCGCTAGTGCAACCATACATTCAGGTGCGTTACACGATGTACCTATCATGAACTGCACAGCTCATGGTAACACTCAGTATTTTGAATCCATGGCTGCGAGAGAGCTGTTTGAGTTCCAGGTGCGGGTCTTTCAGGTTCAGGGCATCGTGTGCCTTATCATCTAAACGTCTTTTGGCATATAGAACACGGAGAGTCCTTTATCCCGGGACTACGTAAGAGCCCTTCGAAACGTAGTGAATAATGGGGCATGTATCCAAGCTGTTGCTATGCGCCTCCGACAGAATTAATCTATCTCCTAGATCAAGATGCTCTATATTGCGTCACTCAACGACCAGGTCGTAGGGCTGTACTCGGGACTGTTTGCATCCGTATCCCATCCTTTGATTCTACGTGCATTGTACATCGACGGAGATGCTTACCAGTGCGTAGAAACTACTACCATGTACAAAATGATCTTTACCGGCTTATCTCGTTTTCGTAGCCCGTCTGATTTCCTCTCTCGCCTCCTCGTTCTCCTTCTTCGCATCCGAAATGCGGGCCTTTCTGATGGTGGGCTTCTGACTCATCTATCAGAAGTCACCGCGGGATCGTTGAATGGTATCGGGCACTCAACGCCATACGAGGAACGTGCCACATACTCGTAAGCCTTTCCACTTGCCGTGATCCGGCCCTCACTGCTCGTTACAGCCTGGCAATAAATTACCTATTCCTCACGGACAGCGATTCGGAGGCACAGGTTGAGCTCGTTGAGGAGCCGTTTAATGCCTTGGCTGAGTGGAATGATTACGAAGTGCGGCTTGGTTCCGTGTAGCTCGGTGATCGACTAACCATGCTAGCATAGATTCCGTGGGCGCTCCGTGATCTCATCGCAGATGATAGGGTCATCAGTCTTTTCTCCGACGAAATCGTGGCGTTACGAGATGCCTTTCGAGATTGGCACCCAAAGACCAGTATCCTACGAGACGTGAAGAGGAAGTTGCAGCCTATCCAGCGTCTATCCAGTGCTTCAATGGCATCCCACCCCAGCAGACTATGAGTGCCCGGCGACGTTCTAGATTCCCTTTAATTTATTATCCTCTACCATTTCATCGGACTATGCATTACCAAACATTCATATCACCCTCTTCGTTCATGCCGGGGTTCCATTTAGCAAGGGCGTCACGTTCCTCATCCATCCATCCATCACATGGGCTGTAATTTGATCCACTATGACGTTTGTGGCAATGATCATTACTGGACCATCATTTTCGTTCCTATCTCAGACCATTTTTGTGCATAAGCAGCACAGGGTAACCCTACCGTGTGAATTAGAAGCAAGCCTAGGCTTCTTGGTGATCGAGACTGTGCACGTCCACGAATTAATGATAGTGAAAAGGTGGCAAGTGATACATCATCGTGAACCTGTCCTACTACTCTTTTTACACTCCAACGTGTCCATAATCCTTAGCGGTACTCAGCACCACAATCACCAATTGTACAGATCATATGGCGACTGTTGGACTGAGCAAGGACTGCTTCAATTTCATTCCTGTCTTCGTCTGTCAATGTCACATCGAAGACGTGTTGATTGTCGTCCGGATGCTCTGACACACCCAATCTAGTGCCTGAAAACAGCCAAGACAACCAACGGAAAAGAGAGAAGTAAAAAATGTAAGCCGACGATAAACGCGATGGAAGATTGGTGGCGCCATTACCTATGATTACCGCACCTACGAATGGGTGATCGAGTACCCAGCGGGTGGCTATGTTGGCTATGCTCACTTCGCCGTGGCGATCACCGATGGTGCGGAGCACCGCCAAGAGGGTTTGAAAGAGCCCCCAGTTACCCCATGCTTTCAAAATCACGTCGAGATACTGAGAGGGGTTAACATGAGAATCTTGGACTTAGAAGAAAGGGAGAAAAGAGTAGGACAGAAATGCGTGCGAGGCCGGGGGGAGAGTAGAAAGAAAACAAGTAGCAACATAGCCGGGATTGGACTTGCCTTGCGTTGCGAAGGTGTCAAGTTACCGGCGTAGAGATCCGGCTCCGGCTGATCGAGCCATTTGTCTGCCAAAAATCCACCGCACTGCAAAGAATACGATGAACAAATGTAAATTCGATGGTACATCGGAGGACATGACCCACAAGGGTACCATATGTGAGGAGCTTCACGTTGTGCCTCTCGCATACGTCGGCCATGCCATGCAATGGTCTTGTATCGATCAACGAGAACTAAAGGTTCATAAGTCGGATGCGTCAGGAGTATTGTGGCGTTTTGCTTTACCTGTACCTGATTAGAGACGATAAATCCCGGGCTAAGCTGCGTACAGATCTCATCCGTACGTATCGCGTCGAAGTTACATAACCCCACTGCGGAGATAAGTCCCTCATGTTGGAGATCTTGAAGGATTTGGAGAGCCGTTAGATAGCCTTTGTCTGAGTAATCCTGCCAATGAAACTAAACAAGCGGCGAAGGAAACGAGTCACGTTACACGGAAAGGAGAAAGTCACCGGAATGCACTGCACCTGGAGTAAATCGACGGATTGACTGCGCATGCGCTTCATGCGCTCGCGCACTGCAGATTCGACGACTACGCGTGTCGGTTCAGTGGAGCTGAACACACACCACTTGGTAGCGCCGACAACAGGCATGGTTGACGGCAGCGATTGTCTGAATTGCCCCTGGGATGGTGGATCACGTATCTGAGACAAAAAAAAAGTAGAGGATGACGCACAAAAAGAATTTCTGCACTTCCATAGTGATCGGCTAGGGGTAGATTCAGTTATAAGGTACGGAGGACGGCTAGTTCACAAGTTACCCTTCAGAAATCCATGATCATAAGGACAAAGCGGTCAAAGGCAACGGGTCTTTGTAAGAAGCGGCAAAGAAATAGAAGATTGGTATTCCATACCATGTCTAACAGTGAGCAAGCAGTTAGATTATGCGAACAACCTGAGATTATGCTCGCACCAAATGCATTGTATCCAAGCTCGGCATGCCGAGACATCCCCTGACGAATTTTGGCTGCAGGCGCGCTACCCCAAGCATTACTGGAGAGCTGCCACAGGCCCACCCATATTCTCGGAACAACAAATGGGCCAAGGACAAACGTTTCTCTCTCGGAGATGGAAGACCTCGGCCACGGCATGATAGAGGGCTCAAGGGATTCTGGATTCGGGAGAGATCGAGGAGGTCACTTATATTGGGCCTCGATCAAACTCCGTCCCAATTGAAGGTGTGCACAGGAGCGCTTATGTTGAGTAAGTCCAAGTGGAACGTGGAATGACAATTGCTCAGACTTGACATGAAGCACAGGTTTAGGCTCAGACTCAGTCTGAAACGTAACTGCATGGACCTAGGGGTAACGGAATGGAGCTAGGGGAATGGAATTTGTTTGGTCGGAGGTTGTCACTTCGGTGAACAAGAGCTGACCGTTTGACACGATGCATGTGTAAATGGGTCTGTCACGTCGATGTTGCCGGTTAGGCTGTTCAAGATGGAATTGATCTGACGATCCACGTTACCTCAGTATGTATAGTTTTTGGGATCTCTCTTGACATGAAGAAGCCTTCCGGTACTCAACTGATATCCGAACCAAACCAGCACTGCAACCTAGTGTTAAATAAATCAGGCCAGGGCGGTCCTTCTTATAGCCCCGCGCCCAAAAGATCCATTCCACAGGTTTTCCAAGATGCCCGCTATCACCTCCCATCCACAAGATACCCATGGCAAAACGTTGGGACATGTGTACGTAGCTAACCTTTTCTAGTCGCGTATTTGTTTTTGCTGAGCTCCACCCATAATGGCGTTGCAGCAATCTCATGGTATGTTGCATTCCCCTGCCCACATATTCCGATCGCCACACCGCTGCAGGTCGACACTCTGATAGCGAATGCTACCATCGAGGAGCAAGTATCTCGTTGACATCCAGACAATGACACGTGCGCTTACAACCTCAATACGCAGTCTCCGCGCCATCACAAGGACGCTGCTCGCAACGGGAACGCCTAGTCTGGCTGCGTCGTTCACGGCAGCAGCGCGTTCTCGACTCCGCCAGACCAACGCAAAACGGATAGCAACTACGAACGGTCTATTCGCTACGGGACTAGACGGAATTCATGCTGTTCCTACCACTGAGGTCGAAAACATCCTCTCCCGGGCTCGCTCACTGTACGGGGCTGGCATGGGGTTCTCTGCGCTCGGACTGCTCTCATCCGTAGTGAAGGCAACGGTCGGGTTGAGATGGGAACAACAGGGCCATATGGCGGATATTCTGGCTGTCATTGATACGGACATCTGCCAAGCCATCCAGGTGGGTCTGTGGAATACACGATATGGATGTTGCATGGCTAACCGACCTTGCCAGAGCTGTAAGGAAGAACTGGATGGTGGACGTGTGAACGACATCGGGACAGCGCGGGAGACGATAAACAAACTATGGGCAAGTGTGGAAGAAAGTTGCAGGGACGTCGCGATATGGCGCGGAGAATTCCCGTTCGACAGAGCTGCGAATAGCCTCGAGTGTTGGAGGGTTTGATGCACCAAGCGTATCACTAGTAGTATCTATCAAAATCAGAAGAGGGGGAACGTCTGATGGATTTCCACCTAGACACATGATCATGGCGCCCGACTGATTGAGAGGTCGGCGTTTTCCTTGAGCCGCCTCAAGTCCTGATAACATATTCGTGAGATGGTGGTGCTTCTTCGGGGATCATTGAAGAAAGCGAGAGTGACAACGCGTCGCAAAAAGAAATGATCCGTGGCATGGAAACTGAGACGCACGACAGGCCGGGACAAACAGCTGACAGTGGCTTGGACTCAGGGTTTTGCTAGGGCTAGGGTTGTCTGTCTGGTCACCGGAAGATAGCTAGTTATCGATGTGTGGTTGATTTACCGAAACCGGTCCTGGTGTATGATGCCGCGGTGTAAATAGAACGTTGATGACAAGATCCGACTCAAACTTGCTGTGAGCTGGTAAGATCCGATTCATTTGCTCGTCCACGTGTACCGTGTCGCTTTCATACCCAACTCGACGGCGACGCATTACTGGTCACTGCAAGGTCTCCCAGTCAGGCGACATGCTTGAGATATTTCCCTAGCTCGTGCCGTTTGCTTGGGAACGTTCAGACGCTGACACAAGGCGACCATCGGGCTCCGGAGTGCCAGCTGACTGACTGGGTAATCATAGGCAATGCAATCCCATACCCGAACCTTGCGGTTACAGCCGTTATAGCAAGCTAATAGTTTCAAGTTGGCGTTCTCCGAATAGCAACGAGCTTCATTGCCGGTACTGACTTGAAACTGGTTCTCTCAACCTTCGTTATTGTTATTCGCTTAGTAAGGCATCGGTCACCATCCTCGTCTGAGGTGCTCGCCAAAGCTGCGGTTCAACGAGCATGTCATCCGCCTTCCATGTCACCCTGGTCTAAAGGCAAATACCCGCTTATCACCCGTGTCAACAATGCCGTCGACTGCCTCAGGGCGTTGGAGTGTTTCCGGACACCTACCCTCTGTTGCGCTGGAAAGCGCTTTGCTATGGTTTTAATCGTGGGTCACCGAAGAGCGCGGGGATGTTACGTAGGTTCTGTTCATCGTCATCGCATTGGCGCTCATCCTCGGGCGGGATGCGGAGCGGGTGAAAGTGTTTTCAGAAAAGTAGGCGGCGTTTCACTGGTATACTCAATACCTGTGTTGGCCCGGCAGTTGTTCTCCTTTGGTCCTCTGGTGGCATGGAGATACGGCCTATTCCTGGTTGGTTTTCAGTCCATGTGGTTCGAGACGACTGTGATTAGGTACGATTAAACTTATTTGGCAGCAGGAGCACTGTCTATATCCTGAGTTTACAGGCAGCTACTGGAAAAGCTCTTAAAATTGTTTGCTGGTACAAAACGACGATCGCGATTTCATTCTCCTGACAGACGTTGCGCCCGTGATAGGTCGGAAATTCGCAGACTGGATGGAACCTTTCGGTCATCTAAATGTAAACATTTAGTAGATATATTGTCGAATGGCCATGCAGATATGTAGTACGCCACTAGTAGCCAAGGGTACATTTCCGGGACCCGACCCGATGGCTTCTCAGCGCACTGGGTCATGTGATAAGTCACGCCAACGCGAAATGTCACAGGCCCATTTACGCGTGACATATATGTCACGGCGTGCCACTTCTCGTCGCGATTTCATGGATGGACGACCTCAACCCTCGTCCTAATAAACGGCAACGCACAGATCACGCCGGGGACGTCGCGGAATTTTTGGCTACCAAGCCTCCTTCGACGATTGCCTTACACGACCCATCACCTTTTCGATTTCTGCCCCCTCAAGTACTTCTTCTCGCGCTTCCGGCGTTGCTAGCACATCCTCCAAACCACGAACACTACTCGCTCTCACTATTTTTATCGCTGAGAGCACTCAAGACGTGTCTTGGACTGAAGACGCTTACCCCGGACGTAGAGTGTCGGGCCTGGACCGGTCTAGCAGAAGTCGGACTGAGAGTCATCAACAGCGGTTTCACGGCTAGTGGAGAAAATGCTTGGACAAATGGAATTGAAGAAGAAGTAGGTATCTATGGGCTAGGTTCTTCCCGTCCTCACATACTCCACTTCACAAGGTCGAGAAAGCGATAGGGAAAGGGGTGCGTTCAAGGACACAACGCTTGTGCTGTAAAAGCTGACAAAATCCATTTCTACAGCTATTCATTGCGCAAAAGGTGAGATACCTGCGCATACAACCACGTTTCTGGTGGGTTTATTCACGAGTTATTGTAGCACCCTTGCCTCCGTCCGCTCCGTCACCACCTCTCGTTGCTTAATGCACAGTTTGCATTTCAAACAAACAACAAAAAATATGCCCGAGCATTACTGCGAAGACTTATAGCATCGTTCGTGTCCTCTGACCCGCCCTCTGTCGTGTATACTGCCCACCTTGCCCTTATCACGCATCTCACATCACCGTGGCTTCTTGTGTTCGGGGCATCGATTTACACCGCTTCCCCGACCCCGGAATTACAGGCCGCCCTCACGAGCATTGCAGGGCTGTCCACTCTCGCTGCCCAAAACAAACATACCGCTGTCGAAGATCTGGCAGCAGTTCTACGGGCCAGGATCTTGGTTAGCGCTGGCATGTGGGATTTGGTTGATGATGCACTCTCGGCGGCGGAAAAAGCCATGCAACTGGTTTTTCATGCGGGAGAAGGAAGTCGCCGGGAAGACACGAGGGCAAAACCAGACACTGCAGAGGCTTTAATGAGGTCGCACTCAATAACGGCGCAGGATGTGCACAACAGCGCTTCATCTCAATCTCAGTCACAACCGAATGACAGTATTTCTATCCCCTTGCCAGCAAAAGAGACATCGCCAGTCCCCGGCCCCAAGGCTACGGACGCGCTCACATTAGCACTTACCGCACATCTTCTCATTTTAGGCGTTGTTTTTCATACACAAGGAGGGCGGGCGCGTGCCGCCGACGCTCGGCTGGCCGCCCTCCATTCCCTCATGGACAGTGGCACGTTTGTTGGTGGAGTTAATTCAAACGGGCTTGTGGAGGTGTGTATTTTCTTTTTTCTCCAGGTACCTTCGTCGAAAATATTTTCAGATCCCTCTTCCTAGCCATGATTCACTCTTTCTACAAACAACTCACCCGCACGTTCTATTTCTACTTACTTTTCTCGTCTCTGCCGTTGCGAAACGGGATCCAGTCTCTCGTCGTCCCAAGAAGCGAGTATTTTCAGAGTGTGGGATTGTGCAGTGTAGGGAGAGTCGGTCCAGCAAAGACGGTCCTGTCAGAATAAATTGTAAAGTTATTTTCTTCTTTTTTTCTGGGTCATTACTAACATCTAGGCATTCTTCCTCTAGTTCCTCTATGGGCGTCTCGTGATGATATCGCGAGTGTTGAGCAGCATGCCCTCAGAATTGAGGCAGACTTGCTCTGCGAACTCGTTACTGTAAGTGAGGTTCACCACTGCAAGGTACAGCCGTACGCTTAACCCTGCACCTTGTAGGTGTCAATTCAACGAAGTGACTTTGAAGCCACGGAGAGTGTAAGTTACTTCTATGCTTATCACACAAGGTTCATGACATTCTCATTAGCACCTCGCAACCCTGATTGCCCATACTCGCACACATGGGCTTTTCCTTGCTTATTCTGCCCGCATTACACTTCTTCATGCACACCTTGCACATGCATTGGGTGACACGGAACGAGCGGGAACATGTTACCGCATCGCAGCTCATCTCAACGGTGCGAGCCCTGTTGGATCAGGCTTGGCGCTTGGAGGGGGTTTCATATCCGCCGCAGCCCGCGCTGGAGAAGCCCTTCTCTGCATTGGGCTCTCTGCAGACCGGTCGTCACTGCCTTCGTCCTCTACTACTACCGAACCACAACTCGACGCTTCCGCGACAGCTCTTGTCAAGGACGCGCTTGCACGATGTTCATCGGGCGCTTCAGCCCCCCTTCCCGCTCTTGGGGAGCTCATTTCTGCTGCGTTAGCACGCCCGCACATAATCCGGTCCAAATCGCTTTTGAAGCACGCGCTGGAGCTGCTTAGTGCTGCTGCAGATAATCATTTACGTGCGTTGGTGCTGGCTGTCATTGGCGCGCAGTATGTATATACCGCGCCCGCTCATGCAATGGAGGTTCTCGCGGTATGTGAGACGCTCGGAGCGGGCATGGGTGCCGGTCCAAAGAAAAGGCAAGAGGGGCATGAAAACGCGCAGTCATCTGACGAGACGGTCAGCAATGACGGTGTTGGGAACGCCCCGTTACGATTATGGGTTGGCGAGCGTTTCCTTGGTACGTGCCTTACGTTGATCGTTGTGTGGATCACAGAACACATTCATGCAGAGCTGTTCAAGCGTGCTGGCAAAGATACTCGGATTCGCAAACAAGAAACGTTTAATAAGGTTTATCAGGCGGCAGTGGACGATTTGACTATGCATCGAGCACGACTTTGGTAAATTTACAGTAGGCGTGTAATATTTCTAATACTCTGCACTGTATTACGCAACGTTATGCTCATGTTGCTTCGCCGGGATGAGTACTTCTGCACCGATTGGATTGAACCAGTATTGCTGGAAAGGGCCTACAGCATGCTACCTGAGGGGTGCTAGCAAGACGAAAAGTACTGGCTTTGAGGTGAGTTGCTTCAATATATGGACGGGATGAGTTTCTGACCCACTTTGCTTGTCCTCATTGCGGTCGTCTCGGGCACCCTTCAACGTCTGTCACTATTATGTGACCCTCTCGGCCGAACGGCTATACCATCTCATAAAACTTCATGGTAAGACTTCAATCGTGTACCATGACTTAACGATGAAGCTTTATCGATACGAAGAAACATTTCAACAACTAGAGGCTGACTCTCCCACATATTCAAGATTATTCTTCATGAATCAAACGGACCCGCCCCAACCTCAAGGTCAACAGCGTTCAAGACAGATGAACAAAAGGTGTACTTTCTATGACGCAGCACGCCATTGAAGGGATGAGGGTCTTTTGTCCCACCGTTTTTGTACACAGTTTTCTTCTGTTGGATGTGTCCTAACCTGCATACGTTGGTGAACACATGTCGTGTTTCTGAGCATTATCACCCTCGGCATTCTCCTTCGAGGATGTGAGGTGCCTAGAATTCTTGTTGTATTCCATTATGCTTTTTGCCTGGGATAGGTTGACGCTGTTCTAGTGCTTGTTGCTGGTGACGCGGTAGTCACATCTCATACTTGATTGGCCGTCGTAGTGAATACTTCACTGAATCTGCAAGTACTTTCAGTCACGCCAGTGGTAGAAAGGAACGAGTAGAAACCCACTTGGACTGCCGTAGCACAAAAAGTGGAGAAACGGTCCTACAAAGTCCGAAGTACAACAATCTATCATGATTACAGTAATATGTCTCACCCAATCTCAATCCCGTCCACCTTGACAGAGACTCGAATAGGAAAGGGAGAGATACCTGTGGCATTGGTAATGAGGGGAACGGCAGTACGGCCCGTTTCGGACGAGGTGTGAGTGAGCATAACTTGCAGTGCCTTGGTGAGCGTAGCGGCAAGAGTCGCACTAAACTCTTGACGATCTGATGTCGTGAACGATGGTGTATGGTGTTGGAGCATCCAAATGGGGTGAGGGTGCGCGAACTGGAGACTAGGCAGGAGGGCGTACCTCGATCCGATTTGGGCTGCCTCAGTTCTGCGTTGACAATCCTGTGGGGCGGAGCGGATTGACGTTATTGAATACATCGGTAGGATGACGGGGTCGCACCATTGCTCCCATGGTACGTCCTCCTCTCCGACGTACACCTGGAACCACGATTTCTTGGGCTTCTTTTCAGAAAAGGTGACAAAGATCTGTGTGGCTGAGGTGATACGCGGGGCGGGGAGGCGAAGAGGCAATTGGTTTACCTGCCCACGTTTGGATGTCCCGCTTTCGATTCCTTTCCAGAAGACGTCTACCTTGTCGTTGACGAGCTGTTCCATTTCCGGATCCACCACCCCAGGCTGTAGTTGACGCCGCCGTTGTACCATAACGTTGATCGAAAAAGTAAGGACCGTTTGGTCCGGAACACCATCGAGCGCAATAGACCTAGGCATTACTATCTCTTGCTCTGGGTGTCAAGGAGATGGTGACTGACCATGGTGACGTCGAGTATATCAAAGGTTTGTGGTTTGATAGTTCCAAATAGGCGATGGAAGAGGATTGCGTGGAGAATTGCGTGGAGGACCTCTTTAGCGGTCTGTCTTTCGAGAATCTGCATATCAATGTCGTGCAACGGGGATGTGAGGGGTGGAAACTAGGCATATGCGGGGACGTACCACGTCGATAGTCACAGTTGGAAAGGTCGCGTTCATCGTGAGAGTGGTGGTGGTGAAAAGGCAAGCATAATTGGTCCAACAGATCGACATTACAGCGGAATTAATTATCTACAAGCTACGCTCTGGCGTGCAAGGTCCCCAACTCAAACGACAACCAACAGCCAGCGTGTCTTGACTGGGGCGCTTTTGGAATCTTTCTCGATGCATGGGGAGGGTTTCGCCGCCTTCTCTGCTCTCCTTGTTCCTGTAGGACCTACTCACCGGGCAACAACCCTTGGTTCGGCTATCAACCCCTCACAACCTGCCACCTGGTCATCAAAAAAAATCGTCTTCGGCTCCGGTGACCTAATATTACTGCAACTTGGGCCCTGGCCGTTGAAACACTGACGGTTTGGGGATACGGTATTGCTAACTCAGACACCCTAACCACACTGCGTGTCGCAAATTCATTTGCAACCTAAATCAAATACATGGAAACCTTGTTGATATACGGATCCGATCTGTGTTTGACCCAAGCGCTGGCGGCCTGGATGATCACGCTATGCTTACAATTTCAGTGTACCGCAATTCCAGAAGAACACTTATGTAACGAAACTACGGCGTTTAGACACTCCGATGTAAGTCCGTTCTCAGAGGAGATGCGTGGGGGTAACTTACACGCACGGCGGTTCGGCAAATTTTTGGAAATGGCGACAGACGGATGTCTGGAGCCCTCTGTCTTCTCAGGCGAACATCTTCATCTTGATAGATGTTTGCGCACTCACCGGGCTATACCAGTTTGGCAGACCGGACACGGCAGCGTGTCATTGTCTCACTCTGTCTCACTCTTTCGCTCTGACGCGGCAAACGTGGCAAGTACTTTTGGACGAGGTACCCTATTGGCAGTATCCTTCCTCACAATCATCGATGCTACGTAGCACCTTTTCATCCGAATGGAGCAGTGCTTGAGAACAGACCTTGCCATGCTACGAATAGAAGGTATCAGACATTGCTACGTTCTCTTGTTCTTAGTGTTCCGTTCATTTCGTCCGATATGGATCTTCGGTCTCGTCAGCTCGTATCGTTACATCCTGCGATTCCGTCCTTACGAGTGAACCCGGAAACCGTCGCGGGCAGCATGCTGGTACGCATCGGCATCTGATAGCCTGTCTCAACCCCGTGCTCCGCTTGCGCTGTGTATAGGGTTCAAAGATCATGTATGTATATCATTCGTGATGCGTCACCCGATCATCCTTAATCTGCTGCACTTGGATCAGGCGCCGCATGTAAGCGCAGGGACGAGTTTGTCAAACTCCTAAGAGAGATCATCAACTAGTCACACCGGCCAAGGGCTCTGTAGAACTTGGTCTCTCCCTTGCAAAGCTCAGAGGACAGCGAACAATCCCGCAGACTTGACTATAACTAAACTGCTAGAACTTGCGACCCGCGAGAATCATTCATTCCCAAACCATACATACTTGCCATCCCCTCGTGCTGGCAGCGATCCTGGAAAAATACGCCACCAGTAAAGATACGGCAAGTTGCGGTGTCAGTTGAGGCTAAGGAGAATATTACTTAATTGGAGCTAGAAATAGGTAATTAAAATTTCAATCTCCGCTAGGGATATCCAAATCCAATCTACATCAACGATGGGGTCCACAAGAGATATCTCGCTTAACCTTCAACTGCCTGTATTGTTGACTCTTTGATGGACGCGACCCTAGTGACACGCAACTGATAGTACTCGGAACACGGTTATCAAGGTTTGATTACTTCTTACGACCGCCACAAAAACCGGAGGCATAGCGGCCTAGGCAAGTCCAGCGAACATCGCTCCTTTACACACGGTCATTTTAAAACCTCATTCATAATGCTGAGCGACAGTCAGGCTTTCATTTTGATCAGAGTCATTTTGCTCCGCTGCACCTCCGCACAAGGCCCCACCTTTTCATGGCTTCCCTGGCCCTGCGTACCGCCCTTGAGACGGCCACGAACGCAAGCAATGTGGGGAACACGGAGACAAGCGCAGAGCTCTTTAACGATCGCATTAGTCTTATAACGGGGACGACGCTCCTCGGGGCCTTCCAGGGCATCACGACTACTCTTTACTGCATGACGATTTACGCTCTCCTCAGGAGTCTCTTTCGGCGCAATACAAGATCAGCAGCTAAGGCGAAAGGGGGCAAGACCATGTTTTACATCCTCTATACTTCCGTCTTGTTTGTTTTGGCGACGTTGTATACCGCGGGCAGTTCTCAAAACGCGATCGTGGCCTACGTTGACAATCGGTTGTATCCTGGAGGACCCTACGAATATTTCGTCACGTACATGACAAGCCAGCATGTCATGATCATGACCGACATCGCTGCTCTGATCATACTCTGGATGACGGATGCATTAATTGTTAGTGCCACTCCCCATCCTTGTTCGGAAAAGATTGTTGATGTCAAAGTCGATAGGTTTACAGATTCGTTGTGTTTTATTATCAAGTTCCATACGTGAGATGGGTCATCCCTCTGCCTTGCGCTATGTACGTGGGTGTTACTGGTGAGTGACCTCGCGGTCCTAGCAACCTCGCACCTGACCCCCATACGCTCGCCAGTGTTAAGCGCCCTAGTCTTGCAGGAAGAGGCTAGCCTAGGGAAGATATTCTACCTCTCTGAGAACATGATCCTGGCGTACTACGGCCTCTCGTTCGCTTTAAACGTGCTCTGCACGGTGTTGATCGCCGCAAGGCTTTACTATCACAAACTCCAGCTAGAACGCATCTTTGGTGAGGACCACAGTCCAGTCTAGGTTACACTGATCTGAACTTCTTGCTCGCTTCTTGGTTGAACAACAACCAGGTCCGACGACGGGGTCTCCGTACTCGAGTATCGCAACGCTGCTTATCGAGTCCGCAGCGCTTTACGCGACATGGTCTCTCTTGTTCCTGGTCCTGTGCGTCTCACACAGCCCGGCACAGATCCTTGTCTTGGGGACGATGTGTCAGATTCAAGTATGTCACCCCGTGACATCCTTGCGAGCGCACTAACTTCGTCTTGGCAGGTGATCGCGCCGCTTCTGATCATTCTCTGGTCAGCGCGCGGAAAGACATGGGATAGTAACAAGAGCTATGGCGAGAGCTCAGGAGGGGGCGAGAGTTCGACGGAGGTTGTGGGGAGCAGCGTCGGAATAGAGAATGGGGGACGGCCTTCGACCTCTACTTCTCCAAGCCGTATCGCCCAGTTCGTCCGTGTTGGCGCACGATTGACGCGCGTACCGGGTAGGTTTGGGGCTCTGGATGGTGACCGGCTCCGCATAAGTCAGAACAGATCTTCCAGCAAGGTTGCAGACGGCAGTGACGGTGGGGATGCCGACGTGATCGAGCTTGGGCTGTATGGTTCGGAACCGTCGAGCGTCATCGATCCAACAGCTTGATGGACATGGACGTGAAGAAGTAGCTTTTCGGAGAGGACCACTCAAGCGGACAAATTTGGTTGACAACTCAAAGTCGAGAGCTAAACATTCTCGCACACATCGCACACATACACATTCATGCCACGCTTTGCCTCTCGTTGAGGCCATCCGCTCATTTATTCCTTCGTCTTCGGTATTTACTTAGTTTGTATACCCCGTATATACCCAAAGCTCAATATGCACCATAACACTGTATTATCAATCTTTTTGTTATCTCAGCACGAGTCTAGACTGAGGAGGTCCGATCCCGAATAAGCACATGTAATAATATGGACGTAATTTACATTCCATGAAAATGCAGATTCATATCAGCGTCTTCCATTGTAAAATGTGCCAACAGATACGGATCAGAAATCTAGAATGCAAGTGCGGGAAGTAAAAAAAATAAACATGATAAGCTGAGCAAATACAATCAGTATGTCTTCCATTATCATTGACGCAACGTTCGTGTCTGCTCCAAGTTCTGCTTGAGTGCATTCAACACTTGCAAATTCGTCTGCCGTTTGCGTTCGACTGATCCTCCGAGCGCATCCTCCCACCATCGTTCGCCCTCCGGCACCTCCCGCCACCCGCCTCGAAGGAACGCCTGAAAAGCTTCCATACTCCCTTGTGGGGACACTCGAATCGACTGGGACTTGATCCAGTTTGGTGGGGGGTTGGTGTGCGTGTACACGTTTGCGTTGGCCTTTGCGTTGTCACCAATCCCGTCCATGGTCTCCTCGTCTCCGTAAGGTTTCGTGAATCCCTCAGATGCGAGGACGATAGGCGGCGGAATTGTAATCCGACCCGCCTTGAAACAGATTTGGGACACGGCGACACAATGCAGGATCGCTCCGTCTGCCTCAACGATCGGGGCGCGGCGAGTACCCGTTCCATTGTCGAGATTGTCGGAATCGGCCTGGACGAGTGCAGCGACAGCATGCTCGACGCTCGCGGACCCGTTTTGGGCGGGCGGGTTGTTGATTGGTGTCGGTGGGCTGCTGGTGGATTTGGGAGAGGTCCTTGCATGTCGACGGCGCGTGGGTCGTGTGACATACCGCGCGACGATATAGAGCTGCGAACATGCGCCACCAGCTAATGAGGAGCCGCCAAAGCGCCAAGAGAAAGCGTACCCATTTATGATCCCAGGCGCCAATCGTGAGCCGGACCTCATACCTCGCCAACGGTGGGATTTCACGAATGAAGTGATAGTGAGTCGCTGGAGTAGAAAGATCATTGGACGGACGTGCGTAGAAAGGTAAGAAACCCACCACCGAGTGCCATGTGTCCTCCGCTACGACCCCAAGTAGGGAAACACTCTATGAGCACATGGACGCGCGCAGTATCCAATGCCTGACTTGGAAGCGGGTGAACAAGTGGCCTTCGATGAGAAGAAGAACCATGCCTTGGCGTAGCTCGAGTTGCTGAGATGCATACCAAACACGTCAATGTCGTCAATACCTAGAGAAGAAAGGGAATCAGATTGCGCATGATTTGGTCCAAAGATGAAACTTGGAGAGACTTGGAGGGACGTACTTGCCCAACGCGTGTACACGGTGCTGAACTCGAACGGGTTAACCCCAACGGGGGAAAGGTTTTCGGCCCATGCAGTGAGCGCGCGCGCGCGCTCCTTCTTCGATGCAAACGCGAACTTGAGACGGAGAAGGTAGCTGTCTAGTCTGGCTGCGAGTATGGGCCAGAAAACGCGAACTAGCGCGTTAATCGGATATGCGTGACCCTCATAGGAAGAAAAGAGCGGAGGCACTCACTGTGCCACACAAATGGCAAAGACCCGATATTGAGGAGAAGGACGAGATAGGCTGCGTACTTGAGGACGGAGAGCAACTTTTTGTGCGGCGCGCGACCCAAAAGAGCCCTGAAACGTGGATATAACTCCAAGAGGTCTCGTGGACCCCAGCCGGGTATGTCGGGTATCTTTCTGAGCAACGCAAGGGTGGGCTCTTTACGTATGTAGGCTGGCATTGGAATCTTGCGTAGCCTAAGTGGACGAGCTTATGAGACGAAAAGCTGTAGCTTGTTTACTTACCAGAGTTAGCTGTGTAATAAATTTTGTGCGTGTTCACTGCCTGGCATTGGCCGGAGGCTTTTCGGCTATCAAATTATCGCCGCCAGTAAACTCGCGAAATCGAAAGCATTCGGCGCACTTATATATGATCGAGGAGAATCCCATTGTGGGTTTATCGCAGCTGAAAATATGTGTTTTAAGAGCTTTTGTTGGACTGAACACGTGTCTTAGATATGAGGATGCACGGACTTGCACCCTTGTATGGAAAGCCGGATCCACACCTTTGAGCCGTCTCTCTGAAACATGCGCACTCGTGCTTATCATTAAAACATACTTTGCTCGAAAATGTAACGACCGATTATCTTTTGACGTCCAGGAGGTTTTTCCTGATGCCGACGAAGAAGCCTCACTACACTTCCTGGGTTGGTAGTCACTAAATTGATTGTGTCGATGCTCGTGGAAAAGAGGGCGGAAAAATGTAGGCGGGATCAAGGATCCATCGGTAGTTGAAACCAGAGTCCAATGTTCTGGAATTGGACAAATACCTCTTTCATGGAGATTTGGATGCATGGCTGTTTGTCGGAGCAACTCAGTCTCGATGCGCATACATATCCATTTATCCGGACATCACAAGAAATAAAAATGAATAATCAACAATAATTCCTTCTCATCGTCGTGGGTGATTCTCCCCACTAGAAACGTAGCCCCGCCAACATGACAGTGTCATCGACGACGTCGTGACCGGCCAGCGTGGTGCAAGATACCTTGCTTGCCAGTGTCCCGTGGTTCATGTTCACCCATCGCACCAGGCCATTGGGCGCACTCGTGATCGCTCGCTCCACGGTAAACATACCCCAAGGTTCACCCTTTTCCCGTCCTGAAGACACACTGAATTGTACCCGACCATCCGGATGATCGTCCGAAACAAACATGGCCCAGTCAGGGGCATCCAGCGCTCCGACCACTGTAAAGGAATACGCATCACGCCCTGTAAATAACTACGACACATACCCAAAATCAAGTCTTCCTTGTGAATCGCATGGCGTAACGAAAGCACTTCGAAAACAAAGTCTGCATGCTGTCTCACCCACATCTTCGGTGCTTCCAGACGGTCCATATAACGGTGTACCGTCTTTTCGACACACAGATTCGCAGAAGGTGTCCCCTGGACGAGTGAAAACGTGTACTGTCGTGCAATTCGTTCCCTGGTCGACCAACCTCGTCAAGCGTGCTATCATGATTCAATCGGTGGGATCACTCACGGGTGCAACCGCTCACTCCGCGCCTTGAATGTCAAAAACCCGGAAATGGCGTCGAGACCGCGCTGTGCCACGCTCCGCTTTCCGTCCTCTTGTTTGCGCACCTCAAATTTGCCATAGCCATACATAGACGGTAACTGACGAAGGCGCTCGTCACCACTTTCGAGAGGGTCCATCGCGTTGAACAAGGTGACAAACTCGCCCTTGGGCAGAGAAAGATATCCAACCGACCCAAGTTCGACATGTGTCGGTGACCATAGAGGAAGGGTCACTAAAATCCGAATAACCGTATTTAGCTCGCTGCGACTTTCAGGAGATCAAAACTCACGAGAACTATGGAACGGATGACTTGATCCCATAATGAGGCGGTAGTTTGCCTCAGATCTCATGTTCTCACCCAGCATATCTGAATCCCGGCGTTCGAGGACACCCGACGGCTCTTGTGCCAAGATTCCGGCTACATCTGCGTGACTGTTGCTGTCGATTTGGATCATAGAACGGACTACTTTGGCCTGCGCAAGAGCGGGTAAAGGGCTGATCAACGGCACGTCGACCATGCAATCTATGCATTCTTCTTCAACTTCGGTCATCATACTCTCAGGAGCAGTGTCGTATTGCTCTTCTCCGGGTGAGGACTCCGTTGGGGTGACAGGTACTGACCCGATATTTGCCACTGGCGTCGAGGGACAAGGAATTTGAGTGCTGTCGGGTTTGCGAATTTTCCAAATTTCTTCCAGTGAGGACGCAACGCTCGCAAATGTTGGCCGATGCTCAGGTCCACGAACCCAGCATGATTGAACTAGGCTTGTCAGCGCGCTAGCAATCTTGGTGTACGCAATAGGCACCGGAATTGTCGGACGTGTATCCATGTCTTTATCGGCGCTCCCATTAAAATCAAAGGTCACATCGTCAATAGGGTTACCCACCTAACACGAGCTCTCGGATGATATTATCGTCCAATGTTGCCCAGGGACCGTCACCCATGCCGAATATCTCAACACAGCACATTGCGAATGCGTACATATCTGCAGCGCGTGTATGTTGGTCATTGCCTACCAATAACTCTGGTGCCTTCCATCGAATTAAACCTAAGACGTGAAATAATGTAAGTTTCCACGGGGCAGTACTTGCTCCTGTCGGGTTACTCACGCGGCGCTGGCTGCCCGTATGACTGACGTGCTTCTGATTTGACCTCAGTCTGGCCAAAATCAGAGACAAAGCATTGTCCGTTCTCGTCGACCAACACGTTTGCCGTCTGACATAGGATAGTCAGTAGCAGAACCCCAATACATATGAACCGGCGCACTCTCAAATCCCCATGGAGGATCCCACATTTATGCAAATACGCCATTCCCCTGGCAATCTCACACATGCACTTCAACAGATCCAAACGCACCTCATCCCCTGTCGTCATCTCCATCCTCGTGTGCCTGAGCAGCTCCAGGAGATTACCCCGGCTACAGAATTTGCTTACGAAGAACCACGGCTTCTCGCCCACCGTACTACTTGCACCATATAACGGCAGCACGTTCGGGTGATCAAGTCCGTTCCATAATTCAACGTAGCGTACGAACGCCTCTCGCGAGACGCTGTGTGACAGCACCTTGACAACGACGTTGAGTTTGCGCCAGTGACCAAGATATACATCCGAAAAGAACCCCATGCCGATCTTGCGCGTTCGCATGACTTCATATCTGTTCATCATACGTACGTGGGATCAGTCAAGGTTCAACCAGCGGTCATAGACGTGCCTCGTGATTGTCCAGCTTGGCAACTCTTTCGCAGTAACAGCGACAGCGCCTCCGGGCTCCAAGTGCTCTTCTGCACTCCGTGGCTGTTTTGCAACAACGCTGGTCAGCCTCGTCATCGCTTCAATCCCACTTTGCATAAATTTCCTGTCGAGTTCCGCGTGGTCCTCGTCCACACCATGCTCTCCATCGCCCGGCGTGGTGCGCCTATTCCCATGGTCACTGGTTTCGGAGGCGGTGTCCAACATCCGCCGAAGAGTCTCAGCAGCCTCGGAAACTTCTCCCCGAGCCACCTGTAAACAACGAACCATCTCTACATCATTATGCGCATTCAATGCACCCGCCAACGTCCCTCGAAGTGCTGCCTCGTCCGCAGCCGCATCGATAGCGTCTTGAGCTCTGTGAACCTGTGTAAGCGCCTGCATGGGGCACGTCGCATGTGCAGACGCCATCATCATCTTCGTCTTGGTCTCCTCCATGACGAAGGTAGTTCTGGTCGGCGTCGGTGTGGCAGGTAAAGGGGTTTCAGTTCCATCGGAAGAAAGCCCGGTTGGCATTATGGAGATTGTCCCAGGCACGGCGCCAAACGCAGTCCTTATGAATGACGAAGAAGGTCCATGGGCAGATAGAGGCGACAGATAACCTCCGCGATCACCATCGCATACCTCTCCTACAGCCTCACTTGGTCCGCCTACGCTCGAGAGACCCAGAGCATTTCCACTCGAAAACTCCGTGGTTTCCTGCACTTGCGAACCATACGTCGTCTTGCAGTGCCTTTGGATCATCTGATGATCCAACGAGATTAGCGCCTGTGCCTCCTGGGCAAACCAGCGCTTCGACTCTTTCATCATTGAGACTACTTCCTGATACGTGCGAATTTGCACAGAGATCTGCAAGATTCACAAGCTCAGCATGCATAACGACCCAACGCAAACCACAAGACACACCCCAAACCTTGAACTGGCGTCTGTGATCGCCTCATTACACGCCTGAAGTTCCCGTGCAATTTCTTCTCTCTTCACATACCGCTTCAAGAATGGCCTGTGGAGCTGCGTCTCGAGAAACCTTCGGATCTAAAAGACAAGACAATGATGTCAGTTAAACGAACCCAATCCGACTTTACGCACCTGTCCAAGTGCACCACACAGCTTCTCGACAGGCTCGGCGAGACCTAGTGCGATTTCCACCCCCGCTTCGTTGATTTCGCAACGAACAGAATAAAGTAAAGTTGCGCAACGCTCCGCAAGGCGCAGACAAGAAAGACGGTTTGTCTTCCCGTAAAAATGCACCAAAATGAGAATATATGCGCATCCTTTCAAACAAGACACTCACGTCTACCTTTTGACATGCATCCCAGACGCAGAGCAATGCCTTGGCCGCCTCTTCGAGACCTGGAAGGGGTGCAAGCGCAAGAACCTCGGTGGACACAGAGAGTGTATCTTTCAGGAGCGGACCAAGCTCATGGCCAATGTACTTGGCTAGTACAGGTTCAGTAAGAGAAGCTCTGTGAGCTCCATTGATTAACATACCCGAGTTTCTAGCTTTGACAAGCGCTTCCCCGAAAGGCGACAAGTGCGTGATAGCGGTAACCGGCAAAATAGATGTGATCGCCAATGAAACGTACTGTGACCATCCATTCCTCAGCGATTGAAAGAATTTCAGTAGAGACATACCTTCTCAGCCGTGATATACCCCTCGCGCTGCGCTTGCTGATCCAGTATGTCTCCTTGCTTCGAGCCGACACGAAAAAACACGGATCCATGCCCTGCCATTTCCTTGTCCTGTGTTTGTGTGACCAACCGCTTCAGAAGTACACTTGTACGCTCGGAAAAATCATTGGTCTTGACATGGCTCACACGTTCTTCTTCTGAGCCATCCCCGTGCGCCGACTGTGAATGTCGACATCCTTGACCAATGTCTCCGTTGAAACTGTTACTTAAAGTCCCGCTGTGTCGTTTCATGGTACTCCCAGAGTTCCTCCGTCGCCAAATGGATCTCGAACGGAGCTCTTCACGCTCTGCTTCCTCAAGTCCAATACCGAGCGAGGACAATGAAGGAAATGTACTTGTATAGGATTGCGATGGCGACACCAAGAATGACCGTGATTGTGACTGCGAGGGACCAGACAGGCAAGAGGCGTACGAGACCGAGGAGTGCGTCGAAGCATCGCTGAATCGGCGACCACGTCCGTCGCGTCTTGACTCGCGGCCTTGGGACACCTATACACCGAGTCAACGATATCAACCAAAGAACTCCCGCGACATTACTCACTGCACCATCGGGGGTGCCGCCGCCAGCGTTCCTGTGCGAATGGACATGACACGAGTGATGATGAGTCGAATCGTCTGGCGACTTCTGTATAGAAAATCCTCCGTCGACCGGCGGCGGTCCGACTTTCACGACACCATACCCAAGACGATCTTCCAATACACTTGGCTTTGAAGCCCGAGATGCTATGGGCACTGGTACAGCCTGGGAGACAGTGATGCCATCCAACGTATAGCTTGTGTCGACACTCATGGGTGCACAAATCAGGCCAGGCGACAACGGCTCTGCGAACCCGGCGTCTATACCCCCGAATGACGCGCGAATCTCATCGTCCTGAAAAGCGCCAGGGCCACCCCCACCGCACCCAAACGGCTCTCGGGATGGCGACGGGCTCACAAATCCCGTGTCCATCGTTCCATCGGGTTGGCCAGGGAAGGGAGCAGGGTGGGAATCACATGCGCTATGGGGGCGCTGTGCGACAATGTTCCAATCGTTGGCCCAACCTGTTCGTCCACCCCACCAGCGGATTGGGGCTTCGTTCAGAGGTGTTGACTGGTGCGGACGTGTTTCAGCGCCCAGCGAGATGCGTCTACTGCGCGTGTTGCCTGCAGCGGCCTGTCCAGCTTGCGGATTCCCAAACGGCTGTTGGATAAGCGACTGGGTGCAAACATACCGAGAAGGCAAACCCTGGGAGAGATGGGCTGGCGAGCAGAGCGCGCGCGTCTGAAACTGAGAATGGGTCTATACAAACGTCAGAGTGGGCGGGCGGGTAAACGTACGTTACGAGGGGAGCCTGGCCGGGAACTGTTTAAAGGTGATGGACTGCCAGCAGGGTGTGGTTGAGAACGACGTGGGGAGAGAGTATTGGACATGTTCGTTGACAAACCAAACGGAATGCCAACCGTCTTTTATATGCCATTGCGATGGTCTTGAGGAGTGCTGATATCACTGTGGCTGTGTCTGAGCGTACTACTTAGGGGCAACGCCGACGACACGACGTAGGACATGCCTACCCAACGACGACCAGGCGAAGCTGACATCGACCGCTTCACGACGCTCTTCTTGCCCGCTACGCCACCCGCGACCCCAACACTCATTGACCTCGACTCTCCACCCATCACCGAACTCAGTGCCCGCTCGCGCAAGTCAACAGACTCGGACTTTGGTGCGTTCGTCTCTGTGCCGCCGTCTCAGGACCCTCTTTCTCTCGATACGCCCTCAAATCCGTCCCACCATCCGGGCAACCATAGCCTCAGCTATTTTGACCAGTTCACTTCCCATGCAAAGTCACGCACTCGAAGAGGCGTGCTCGATGAACTGCTCGAGCACCAAGATGACCCCATGTACTTTCTCGATACCCGTTCAACTACGCCCCAACTCTCAACGCCGCCCGCTCCCTCGATTTATGCTCCCATCCCAATATCTACCGACGATGCCCTGGCAGAGGCCCTTGCTTCGGATATGCACAACCCCAAACTTTTCAGAGCAGAGTTCAGCGCGACCGCCAAGGTCCTACCAAGCCCCTCTCGGGCCCGCGTTCCGCTTCCACCATGTCTGAGCGCGGGGAGCCCCTCCCCACCTTCTGTATCCTCGCCGACAGATTCGAGCACGTCCCTTCCCATCTCATCCCAATCCGCACCTCTTCCCTCCAAATCGATACCGGCGTCGACCATATCATCGTCGTCGCATCCCGCTCACGCGACGCTTTCGCGCATCTCGTCCAGTCTTGTATCCCTGTTACCATCCGGCCGTCCCCGTTCGACAGGGCCAATTGCATCCTCTGCCCCAACTACCTACTCTTGGCATGCCTCTCCTTTTGCGAGCACCACGGTTACCCACGGTTCTCCTTTTGCGTCAACGCCATATATACCACCCACCGGTGCCCCAGGTTTTGCAGGTGACCGTGCCTGGGATCACGGTTACTCCGATATGCTCGAGCAAGAGGAAAAGCTCGGGCTTGTGGATCCGATTGGCTTGGGTTCAGGTGCAGCGGATCCGGCAACACGCACACGCCACGGCAAAGCCAAAGGCATCGTCCTCGGCGGCAGATCAGAGGGTACGGCGCATATACTCAGCGAGGACATGGCCAATCTGGTGCGCGTCGCTCCTCTCACTTTGCTCTCGTACGAACGCGTTGACACTCGCAGATTCGGCCACATTTGCCCCCTCTGATGAAGCTCTCGCGGCACTGGACTCTCTTGTATTCCATTGATCAACATGGTATCTCGCTCAACACGCTCTATGCGCGGTGTGAGCCACGGATACCTTCGCGCGCCCACCCGAACCCGCTCCAAGGTGGTCTTTTGGTCATCCAAGACGTGCGCGATGCCGTCTTTGGCGTCTGGCTGAGCGAGGGCATCAAGCTAGAAAAAGGGGGCTATTACGGGTCCGGCGAGTCGTTCGTTCATCTTCGTTCCTAGTATTACTCCGTCCTCACACGCGCGCTAGGTTTCTGTGGCGATATCATCCTGCCGTGCATGGGGAACGACAGGGCCGGGTGGAGGTGTACACCTGGACAGGTAAGAACGCATACGTGGCACTCTGTGAGTCCGGCTTCCTCTCCTTTGGTGGCGGGTGCGTCTCTTTTTGTGCCCTCTTTCTGAGCGGGCATTCAACTGTGTCGACGGTCGCAGTGACGGGCACTATGGGCTTTACATTGACGCGTCGCTCTTGGACGGCTCCTCGGCGCCTTGTCCGACATTTGGCAACCCCCCTTTGTGTGCGCAGCCAAGGACGACTCAGGACCAGAATGGAGTTGCCAAAGCGAGGGCGGATGTGCCGTTCGAGTGTGTCGGGCTCGAGGTGTGGGGCATCTGTCAGGGTTAACGCATGGTGTCATCGGAGAGGAAAGCCCGTTTGCTAATATTTTCTATGAAACGCTGCCTTTTTCCGGATGTTCGAAATGCAGATCCCTCTGCTATTGTGTACCACCGCCAAGTCCTCTTCTTGTCATTGGCCTGCTCATACCTCAGGTCCATGTCACGCATGGGCAAATCTCTTGAACAGTCACCAACCAGCACCCAATTGTCCGGATTACACCCTTTATCTAGTGACTGGTACAATAAAATAAGGACCCCATGATGGAATAGAATAATGAGAGTGAACGTCTACAGGAAACGATTGCTCGACGGGTCCATTCCCTTGGCTAATCGCAACATGACCACGTTGGACGATAGGCTCGAAAACTGATAAACGTGAGACACCAGCGGCGAAAAACGGAAAAAGAAAAACGTACGCCATTGCCAACAAAGACTTGTGCTCTCTCTGCAATGGCCATGTCGACGGCCATCGAGACATAATATTGCTCCGAGTCCAATATCACGTCTACCGTGCTGACCAGGTCAGACCACCCATCTTTTGCGAGCGCGTCCTTGAGCTCACTCAGTGCCCAGGCCTGCTCGTTTGAGAGCACGTACACCCGCCGTAGCTTGGGATGTTGTATCCGGATGTCGTGCAGCCGTGCGACGAGCTGATCTATCGTCGGGAGACAATGTGCAAGATAATACGCCTCCTTGGCCACGGTATCGTTCGAGAACGGGCGGGGATCGAATCGGTCGATCAAGGATGGGTGTTGATTAATACCCATGTAATCGGCGTCCCATTTGGCCAGGTTTGGACAATGACGAGCGTAGTCGCCCCGACGGAGATGGACGGCGACAAGGCCGTCTAGCGTGCCATGAAGGTCTGAGGCAAAAATGTGTTTAGCAGAGCGAGGTTGGAGGAGCACAAAGTTGCGTGCAATGGCGGATTGGACAAGGGGAGACCAAGTAAAGTCCCGAAGGATGGGAGAGGTGGTGAGAGGTTCAAGGAGGGAGAGAATGCGTGGTCCGCCGAACAAGCTAAGAGGTGAGAGGTAAAAGTGAGCTGACGCAACTCTAGAGTGGGGAAAAGATTCACTTACAATCGGTCAAACAAGTCGTGCGCAGATGAATCGATCTCGATACACTGTGCGTCAGCTTGGGCAAGCTGGGTTTGCCAATACTCGATAATGAGCGCGCCATCCGCGTCGTTTGGGGCATTGGCGGAGCTGATGACATAAGGAGTGGTGTCTGGGCCAGAGCAGACGCGTTGGTAGAACTCTGCGCTCACGGCAAGGGGGGCTGGAGAGGCACCAGGGACAGGTCCACCCGCGGTCGGCCCTGCTATGATTGCGTTGAGGGGAATTCGTGTCGGGCGAAGGGCCAAGCCGTACACCGTCCATGGAAGGGGTACATGTGACCATGTGTAGTCCTCAAAGACGAAGGAGACGTTCGAGACGTATGCCAAGTACGACATCAAGAGACTAAAACAAGTGAGTAGGGCTAAAGTCGGGGTAGGACAGAACACATACGCTTCCTGCAGAACGTTGTTCAGGCCATGCCCCCACAGGTGGCCTGGAAACCTGAGATAACGGGCAGGACGGTCGTTGACACGGGTCAAAGCGGCGACGGAATGTTGCGGGAGTCGTCGCTCAAACGTCCGGACGTCGCCATAGGACGGGGGGATTCCCTGGCAGAGAACAGCTAATGCGACGAGGAAGGGAGTGCAGGCAAGGCAAAGCAGCAGACGACGGAGGGTGATCGCGTGCAAAACGCGAGACCGACGACGGTTGAGGTGGCGAGCGGGGTCGGTGGGCACGGAGGAGTAGTCTTTGCGGCGCAAGCTGAGTGGCCTCCACTCCATGGTGGTGGTAAATGAAGTGTTGAAAAATTCATGACGACATCTAATTGACTCTCGTATGCATCGCTCCATTCTCTTATGCATCATCTCCCGCGTCAGACAAGTTCAGGTGAAGCAGCTTCAAGTTCCAGCGATGCGACCACCGCAATTCCCTCCTCTGCGACCAACATCGCCGCTTCAGGCAGTCAGGTGAAAGACATGCCATTACCCACTGGACCCTTGTCCTGACTCCCGGAATAGACATCGATTTTGACAGCTTCAGGTTCTACGTCAGAGCAACTCTCATCTGCAACTCAGCCTCCGTCGTCTTCGAGGTCTGCTGACCCTACGACCACCTCAAGTTCGACTTATACGACCTCAAGGTCAGACCCTGGCCCTGGCGCTCCTTTTCTCATGCCCTCATTGCAATGAACTAGTTCACCTTCCAGCAACAGTGTTTCCAGTACGACCCCTCAACCAGCAACGTCTTCATCTGTCGCGTCACGAACCACGTCTTCTGCATCGTCATTTGCATCAACTACCACACAGCTTCCCGCCTCGTCTTCGGCGCAGCAAGAAACGACAACTACCATCACTTCTGCATATACCACGTATATCAACGGATCTCAAATACTTGTATGTTCCTTGGCCGATTTACTTCTTGGAGCCTACCTCTCTTTCATAGACCTCGACCTCGTTTCCAAGCACGATACCCGAGTTGTCATCGCCTTCGTCTTCGAGCGATCGCACTGCCATCATCGCAGGTTCTGCAGCAGGTGGAACAGCATTCATCATCCTTATTCTCACTTTCGCCTTTTGTGTACGTCGCAAACGTTTCAAAAGAGTCCACTTTCTGGACGCCATCACCCTCACAAGAAAACAAGCGCGTTCGAGAGCGACTCTCCTCGACGGCGAAGATCTTGCCGATGCCGGGCTACCTCCCCACGGTTACACCGATTACGAGACCCCTTGGGATGTGAACAATCCCGCATTGATACCAGCAAGGCGTGGACTAGACACACCGGCCCCTGTGTTGCCCTCACGGCGGGTCGAGAACGGTTCAGTGTTTAGAGAAGAATTCTGGCCACCTCCGAATGAGGCCACCCGACTCATGGATCCACTCGCAAACGATCCCAATATCGATCTTGGTCGGATCGTAGACGACGTGATGGGCCCTTCGCACGCCCGGACACATTTTTCGGACCAGTCCATATCATCGATACATCGTGGGTCCATGGCAGACTCGCAGGGCGTTCATTCACGGACGGCGTCGAATGCGTCGAATGCTGCTTTATTAGAGGCCGCGGGTCTGAGTGGAACCGCTCCCATGCGGCCCAGTCCGTTGGCACATCAGGGAACAGCACCTTCCTCGGCCGAAGATCAGGGAGGAGACACTTCATGAGTACTTTTGTATACCTGTCTCTGCGTAAGTCTTGTTTGTCTTTTCCTCCACGCTGTGAACATATGATACATTTATCGTTATCTCATTTGCTTATTTATTGATATGTTGCATCACTCTTGCTATTGACGAAATATGCTCTACTCCACCACCTCTTTTTGATACGTGCTGGACTTCGTTATAGACAATCTGATTGGACTGACATTGACATACTATCCAGCATAGAGCTGAAGGACATCTCCTGTAGAGAAGAAATGTATCAACGTTCAGAACTCTTGAAGTGATCAGAACAATATCAACCTAGTATGGGCCCTCTCGTTTACCCTTCCTGACAGATCCAGAGGATAAACGTGGGGCATAACTCAGACTTCCACTTCTATTTCTAGGACGAAATTGGCACTGACCAACTTGCTTCTCTTCAACCATTGAGTCAAGATGCAAAAGTGGTCGCCTTGCAAGCCGCGTTGCAAAATCGTGATCCATTCTACACGGGAATATGTGCCGTCCCAGTTTGTTTCATCGCCTTTTACGGTGAGTCTTGCCTCTGGGTATCGTGTCACACTCGCGTACAACCTCTACCGCAAACCCATTCATCCGAGCCTTTCCGCCTGAAGCTCAAACAAGCGCTCGTCGATCTTGTGAGAAGCTCCCCAACGGCGTGTATCTCGGCTTCGGTCTTCTCCACGAATATGTTCACTCGGGAAACAACCTTCTTGGCCCCTTGCTAGCTCAGCTCAAAGGATCGGACCGTGCACTCGTCGACGCGTGCGACGGACTTGAACTGCGCTAATACATCAGGTTGCTCTACCGCGAGGTTGCTCACTTTGAGATCAATCTCCTCGCCACGAAGCAGCTTGATCTAGACGATCCCGTGAACAAGGAGGGATCTGGATACGATTACCTCGCGGAAGCGCTCGAGCATCTCACCACGGAGGAAGTCGAGGGCATTGTGTTTGTCGGGCAGTCGTATAAGCCTGATCCTGCGGAACTGGAGGCGGAGTTTGCAGGCAAATTTTCGTTCACAGAGGTGTTGGAGATCTGTGACGGTAGAGGTGCCCGCCCTCGCTCATTGATGAACCCGCCGCTCATTCAGAAAGCGGAACCTCGCCGTCATCCGGCTGATCTGCTCCGCTGTTCCCACACTCCACTTCGTTCCCTCCGTCGGTTTCCCGCGCATCGGAATAGGCTCGAAGGCGCGGACGATAGGATCGGATGTTTCGATGGCGGCTTCCTCAGTCATGATAATGTCTTCCCCGTCAGGTGAGCTGTCCAACTCGGTGGTCGTTGGCTGGTCCGTATGCTCCCCTTCGTCAAGGTACTCGTTATCATCTCCCTTCGCGGCTGGTTCAGTCGTAAGTGGTCCCTCGAGCACGGTCTCGGGGCGTAAGGGCAAGCTGGGTAAAGACCGGTCGGCTGGGGTTTCGTGCGTGGGTTGTCCGGAATGATGCCGGTTTCTGGAGGAGCGGTAACCTTTAGATGCGGGGTGGTAAGGCGAGGTGGGACGTCGTCCGTGGTAGGTCTTCCTCTCCCTCTCCATGGCTCTACTCAACCGCTCCTCTTCCATTCTCTCGCGTACCTGTTGCCTTTCTTCCCTCTTCCTCGCCGCAGCCTCATTCCTCATCGCTCTCACCACTTGTTCATCGGCTATGGTCTTCATATACTGGTCATAGGTGCCTTGTGTTGCGGCCTGGGGGGCTTGAGGTGCGTTCTGACCAAAGAAAAAGGCGGGGTCCAGTTCCGGCCGCTGCGTAAACATGTACTGACCGTCACTGGATAGTGCGGACAATTTTGCGTGGAACCTCTCGTTGTTGAAGATACGCGCTACGATCGAGTATCCGATCGGCTCCGGCTCGAGTTTGTGGGCGTACACAATGGTGCGTATATTTTTGCTGTATTCTAGGCACAAGTGAAGGTGCCAGCGAGGGACTAACACTGGTCTTCCCCCTTCGTAGAATAGGAAGTCGTCTCCCTTTCGCTCGATATGAGTAGCGTTGCGGAGTCGATCCTCGGGGGGTAGATTAATACGACCGGAATGCCTCGGCATGGTCAATCGAGGGGTTGTGGGTTTTAAGGTGGGCTCGTCGTCTCGAACCTGAGTCTAACCTTAACTCAATCAGTCCATTATATACCTGCGGGTCGTCGTCAGGTGGACGCCCTTTACCCTGCGGTAGGGCCTCAATCCCATCGACCTCCAGAGTTTCAAGATATTCTGTCAGCTGTTTGAGATGCGAGATGTCAAGGTATGGCAATCAGGTGACGTCTCCTGACGTCCATTTGACTTCAAACAGGGCATCTACTCCACTCCCTTGATGGGAGAATATGCAGTCGACGGCCCATTCCGGGTCTCCATGATTCCTAGCACCATATCTCCAAGAACGACCTCAAACGATCGAGAGGCTCACAGTGCACGCAATGCCCCCCGTCCGTTAGGTAAGCATCAAAAACCACAATCTGCTCCTTCCACCAGGGAGAGCTCACCCGCTCGCATCACAGGTTCCTTCTGAATGGGAACGCAGATGACTCCACCCGGTGTAGCCTGCTTCGGGCCGGAAAGCCCAAGGCTTTCGCCCACTCGCACTCATTCCCACTTCACGTTCCTTAGTTACCCCTTAGTTACCAATCTCTACCACTAATACAATCTTCTGACCACGAAAGCACACGAAATGCATGGAACGGCAACCAGGTGGAATTGGATTACTTTTACAGCACTGCGTGCATGGTGGTTGCTGTGGAGCTGGCAGAGTCCCGCAAGCCGATTGGGTTGTGAACTCTGCATGAAGCATCGTAGACCCTACCATTGAAGAGAATCATATATATTTTTTCATGAACAAAATGAGCTTAATGTTCACATATAGAAGTCATGGCAAGATCAGTCTATTTATCACGATATGTTGTACGAGTACTTGTATGAAACTGCATTTCAAATTTCATTTTACTTCTGTTTGTCGTCAGCTGCCACTTGTCTCGAACAATATCCAGGATGGAATCCAATTGTGCTCTCCCTACAGAACTAATCTACCGGATTCTGTATTTCTTGAGTCCTCAGGACATCATCCGGTTGCGAACGGTATGCTCGATTTCTCACCGTTGGCCCCTCGAATCATACATCCACAGGTTTCTAAGCAATTCCGTGACATTACCCATGATCCCACAATTTGGAGGTCGCTGTATGCAATCGCGCGGCTGCCCCGTTATCCTGGACCGTTTCCTACTCAATCGGCCGAGTTTCTGGAGCACACTTTGACACGTTCCGAATGGCTAGCGAAATCGTGGACGACACAGCCCATGCAATGTGTCTCCAACATAGAAATCCGCGATCCGGGACTTTCATCGCCATATCCCCAAATCATTAATGGAAGATGGCTCATCGGTTGCGAGTCGTCCAGGCTGTTTGTCGTGTACGATATTGATTCACTCTCTTCTCGTGTCTTGTGGGAGAAAGATCCGGGACATCCAATCAATTCATGGAGTGCCACGTCCGCAGCAACCGATGACGGCCTGATGGTCTACATTGTGTTTAGTGATGTCACCCAGGACCACTTGCCCTCCCCATGGTATATCGTCTGACCGATGTGTAGAAAAAATTATACTGACTTATTTTCGCTCTGCAGGAAACTCCTGGAATTTCGCGTTGATGGTGACTCTGGCCATCTATACCACTCTCTTACTTTGGATGTACCCACTAGGGTTCCAGAGGAAATTGTGTATCTTGATGGTAAACAGACACCATTTTTACAGATCGTAACGCAACAGTTGATTTTCGATGCGCGGACTAAGCTCTTTTCTGAATTCCCAGAATTCAGTTCGCTGCTAGTACGTGGTGGTCCACATAAACAGCTCAGGTCTCGTGAGGGATCACTAACTCGTGGAAACTAGTTTCAAAACCCCGTAAACTGGAACTTCATACGCACTTTACCAACGAAGACACACATTATTCGGATTCGTCATGTCTTCGACCCTGCAGTTTCACCTCCGGTACCATTGACTCTCATACAAGCTTTCACTCCGCCTTGCGATTCACGTTCCGTCGGCGGTGGCATACATGCTCTCCGTCTTTCGCACGAAGGAGTTTCGCATGATTCTTTTGAGAACTACAGAATAATCCGAGATTCTATCACGGATCATACAACAGGGCGCACGACCATGCGACTTCTCCAACAATCGGTCAAGGACAATGTCATGTACTTCTCCTGCATCGAATTGGCGCTCCCAAAATGGTCGCGCACCGACTCTGTCCTCCCGATATCTATGAATAGCCATGACATTGCCCGAGTCGACTGTGGACCATTCAGGCACCGACAGCATATCACCTACGCTGAATCCTCAGATGACGGGCATGCGAGGGGCTTCGTGCGGTTCTCAGATCTGAACCGTAGCATGAAACCCGCTTCGGACGATCTCGCTGTGAAATTCACGATCGATGCGAGTGGAGAGAGATGCATTGCCACGCTAGGCTCTGTAATGACGATTCAAATCGATAACCCGTTCCCCTTTGCACACATCTGGTTTGACAATGTGAGAGGGAGGTTGTGTTTTGTCAAAGGCGGGGTTGTTCCAAGAGCTCATGCTCCTCGCTTTCCTCGCGTGTTTGTTGTCATGGACGTCAAATAGATTATAAACGGTGATGGTAAGTCGTGAACGTTGGTTGTCGTGTACCTCTGACGAACAAAACAGCCTTCAATATCGTCAAACGTGTTGCTGATTTGACTCTCTAAAACCTTGAATACGCAACAACTTGGCTGAAATTTCAGTTTCATTCTGGTTGCACAATATGCCTAGCTTTCATTGCTATATCAATAGCCACCTTTCCAACCATAATTAGCCTCGCGAGTAATAAATATGACTGCCTATTGATCAAGCTTGGTATCTGCACACTATCGTTTGAACACGAATTATCGAATCTCCAACGTCTCCAAGATCAAATTGTCAAAGGAAACGTCATCTCGCACACGTATAATGATTTCGTTCTTCGTCGCCACCCTCCTATACTGCCCGCGCCCCAAAACCTGTAGAAGCAATGCGCCAAGGGATTGCTTAAAGCGAACAGCTAGCCTCGATGCTTTCACTGCGGTAGTGTCCATATGAGCCGTTCCTGGGCCTAAATCAAAGAAAGGACTCGAGCTGAATGCAAGCTCTAACGCGGACGGGTCTTGTTCTTGTTCCAGCTTCAGCTGGGAATCGCTGTTAGTTTCCTCGTGATGTCTCGGTCCTGCATCCATCAGTTCGTCAATCCACGGGCAAACAAGAATGAGATTTTCTGGGGCTTGCATGTTAAGCAAGATTTTGGAATAGATATCCGTGTCTTCGAGCGCCCTCGTCGTGGCGCGATACTCGCTCTGCTTGACTCTCCTAAGCGTTGTTACCGGAAATACGATGCACGGCAGGTGAAGATGCTGGCTCGTGCATCGCGCCGCAGGCAGCTTGTCCAACCTCTGGTAAAATGCAATAGCCCGCAGCTCTTCCTCGGGTGTCCATGCACGTCGCAAAGTAACGACCTGCGTTTCCATGTCCCCTTCCGCTATATGGGGCACCGTACGAGATGCATGTTCATAAACCCGGAGATGATCTGGAAAGGCGCTGTTGAACTCGGATGGTTGCCCAACCCAAGCAAGGCAGGTTACATCCCCCGAGCGTGCTACTATCTCTTGGAAGAGACGGCCGAGGGCGTGTTGCTGGCTTTCTCCGCGTATGACGGGCATCTTCACTCCAAAGAGACCAAAGAGACCATACGCCATGTCAACGGGTTCGGTTGTCTCTCGTGTTGATGCCAACCGAAGCTTGATCCTGATATTTTTAAGACCAGGACGGAGCTCCAGGAGATCATTCGCCGCGACTCCGGTGGCGTCCTCCAATTCTTGCATAATGTCGGCAGATTCTTTGTGGTTGAGCGACAAGTTGTTCAGATATGGCGTCCAGTCGTCATAGTAGAAGCGAATGATGCGTGGCGCAAGAAGCTCTTGTAGAGTCCATCCCCGCGTCATCCAGACACTCCTTTTTAATGCGCCACGGATCAACAAGGGTGGTACACCAGCGAGGTAAACGATGGTGGCTGCCGAGCAACAGTACCACTGAAACATCATGTTGATGGATTTCTCGAACTCGATGTCCTTGTTCTTGTCGATACAACACGTATCGCTCCAGGCCCATCGAATTTTCGCATCACGAGCCAGATAACAAAAACGCCGGAGTTTCGTAGCTGCAGGAGAGGCATCCAAGTCGTAAATAGACTTGCCCAAAACATCGGCCAGCTCAAGTTCCGATGCTTCCCATCGATGAGAAAGCATGACATATCGAAAAAAGCGGTTGGTGGCCGTATCAATGCGTCCGTGATCGAGCTGGGTTATCATGGACGAGACCGTTTCTTGGAATATCAGATCCTCTTTGAAGATCCTCTTCCGTTCTTCAGCATCACACAATCGCCCGCTCGTGGTATCGATGAGACGAAAGGGGGAGTTTTTAACGGAATCGGCTGCAGCATCCAAAATCGCCATCGCCGCATCCGACGGGTCGACGTAATTACCACGCAACTCTACGAGAATAAAGCTGAGAACGAGACTCCGTGATAGAGTAGGGAAAACTCACGTCGAATCCCTGGGTCAGGCGAATTCTCTAGGGCTGAGATCATCGCTTTCGACGCTTCAATAGCGTCACCATAGCGCATCAGTCCATGTAACGCCGCCTGTCTTCTTTCATAACCCCATGGGGAAGAAGGGCTCAATCCGATCGCCTAGTCGACAATTCAAATTGAGCAGAGCTAGCAATCGGTGCACACACCTCATCTGCATCTCTTAGGGCACCTTCCCACAAACATAATGCTGCACGTGCTTCACTGCGCTTCACTAGCGTCGATGACCGCCGAGCGGTCGGATTGATATCCAACGCCGCGGAATATTGAGCAACAGCATCATGATAGTCCTTATTCTGGGTCGAAAAGTCACCTCGATTTTCCAGTATTTCCGTACATCTGGACTTGAATGCTGACGAGCATCTGATCTGAGCTCTGCGACTCCTCTGAGTTTAACACATGCTTACAAATGAGCCATTCATAAAGTCCGCGTCTCAGTTTGATTTCATGTTTGAAGTAGTCCTCCATCTGTCGGAGAATATCTGAGGCTTCTTGTGTACGCCCTGCGGTAAGGTACACCTCGCACAGTTGCTGATGTATCGCGAGTCTCAGACCATCAAATGTCCATCCGCTGATCTTGCGATAGATCTCAGTGAGTTCTCCCTTGAGTTGGTAGGAGCTTACAAACGAAACAACATCCATTTCTGTGCATTGTCCAGCTGGACAGCGATTCCTTGCCTGCGCGAATAACGACGTCGCCTTATTATATTCTTGAGTGTTTATAGCATCTTCTGCGAGGGAAGTATACATTTTGGCCTACATATATGTGTTGAGGATAACATTCAAAACTACGGTGCAGTCACTTACTAGAACAAAAGAACACGGTCGTTCGACGTTTGGAGAACGCACAATTACATTGTTCATGTGACAGATGGCTTCGTCGTAGGACCCAGAATCAAACAATGTGATGACCTGATGGGGCATGTTAATAGCACAACTTGAAGGACCAAGTGATGTGGATGCCTGCGTACCTTGATTACATCGACAAAGTTTCTTTCCGCTCCATCACAATTTTCGAGCGCAAAGTCGAGTGTCCCCATGGCAGCATTATGATGACCACATCCAGACTGTGCAATGCTCATGGCAAGGCGGGCTATAAGCGATGGCTTAACAAGAAGCGACTGATGGTACTCATTAGCAAGCATGACCGTAGGGATGGCAACACGAATTACCAGCTGCGCATCGTCGAGCGCCCTATCCCATTGTTCCAGCTGTGCCCGCACGAGAGCGCGGTCAGCTAGATGGTAGGATGGTGGACCCGAGTTGTGTTCAATTTCATGTGACAAGATTTGTTCGGCTCTCGCCAAATCGCCATTTCTCCAGGAAACGTAGGCCGCATTACTGATTTCTGTTAGCTATACCATTCATGCGTTGATGGGTGAAATCATCGTGGAATTGATTGAGATAACTTACGACAAGAGGCGTGTCCGAACGGGAGGTACACATCGAGGTGGTCAAGGACTAAGGGGAAATATAATCAACATCTACGGGTGGCGGAAGAGATGTAATCTTCGGGAAACTTACACAGAAGAAATAAGGCGTCTCGAGAACTTTCCGGACATCCCAGAGGTAAATTTTGCCATCCCTTGTGCAGCTTACGAGGAGGGAGTCGTCAGGTGAGACTTCGGCATCAAGGACCACGCTGGAATGTTCGAGTGAGCCAAGCTGGGAGCGCGTAAGCACATCCCATACTTTGACACAACATTGTGAGCGGGAAGCAGAGATGATGAATTTGCCATTGTTCGAAACGCAGAGTGTAGAGATCGCGTCGGAATGAGGGTCGCCCCGCCATTCGGGTGTGACTGGCGTCGAAGCCAAAAGATCAAAGCACATAATTGATCCTCGGGAACACCCAGTAAAGAGACGAGTGCCATCATTAGACCAAGCGAGCGAGTACGCAGGATCAGTAGGAATGATAGACACTTTTTCATCGTTGCAAACGTCCCAGACATAAATCGAACGCCACCCGGTGGTGGCAAGGCGATCACCATGAGGTGAAAACCGGACAGACAAGACAGACATCCCCTGTTGCTGTTGAAACGGACCTGCGAAGCGTTCCCCTGTTTCCAGACACCAGACGATCACCGATCCATCTCGCGATCCACTTGCGATTTTCGTCGCATCTAGTGAAATGTCGAGAGCGGTGATGTTTTGGTCGTGCGCGCCAACGGATTCGATCGATCTTTGACGCGTTATCGTATCCCAAAGCGCGATTCTTCGGCCCTCGTTTGTGACGAGCACGATCCACCTACCACCTTTTGAGATGGTCAGTACGTTTGTCCCCTCCGGCTCGGAATGGATCAGTTCCTCCACTTCAGTGGCATCGTCGCCGCTCGCTCCCAGCTTGCACCGTCTAACAGTCCCATCTTCGCCACCTATTATAATTTTCCCTGGATCATTTAGGAATCGTACAGATATCGTATCATTATGGGTATAGATGTGACACCGTGCTATAGCAGTGGTCAGAAAAACATGACAAGTGACATTGATAGCAAGAACTAAGCTCACCACGGAGTCCCGCAGGACGTTCGGTCGCGGCGCTCCCATGGTCGCTAGCGCCGTGTCGTTCTATGAGGGGAGTTCGTGAGGCACAATAAATGAGTGATTATAATTCACATACCTCTTACCGGAGACGTTCCTCTTAGCCATGGAACGCGGACTTGCAAGTTGAAATCGGGCCACATGAAATAAACGGCAGTATAAGAAATGGTTCGCTGAGAGCCGTCGAGCCGCCCCAACTGGGTCGCGCTGTCCACTCTTTGCTGTGATAGCGGTGTAGGTAAACCCTGAGGCCTGAGGAAGCGCCCCGAACTGTGGCGTTGCCACCAGGCGCCTGTCCATCGATTTCAATAGTTGAACACTGCCTGTAGACAAGCAGCTGTTGGAGCTTTGCAGGTTGGAAAATTTCGTTGTGCTGGTCCCGTACTACTCAATCTCTATTGGTATCATCGGCGTAGGTGCATGAGGACTAAGAAAGTTGCGCGAACGCAGCTCCAAGAAGAACGATTGCATACTTGGTAAGTACTGGGTTCTAACGAATGTATGCAAATAGTGGACAAAGTCGCATTTAAATATTGTCGTCAGTTGCGCCCAATCACTATGCTCAGTATCGTCATGAGCGAGATGGACAATGCTTTAACCAAGGTAGCACAACACCGCCCCCTTCACTTCATCCAACCACTCGCTTACCACCTCTTTTTCGTACACGTTAGCGTCATAGGAGACGTACAGATTCAACTGTCCACACGAAGTCAATGCACTGAGGTAAAGCTCCGCTGGGCGGGTATGCACCCGGGTCGTGGCATTCTCCACCACAATCCTCGGGGTTGAATCCCTTCCCGTGATAAGCTGAGCGGCAGCATAGCCCGCTCTGACCGAGTGTGGAGAGACAGACAAAGGCGAGAGTGGGTGGGTGGGCGGTAAGGGGTATTCAGTAGGGGATATCAAATGCACCTAGGCGACAGAATCAGGGAATGAGGACGTATTCAGTTGTGGTGAGTGTAAAGACGGACATTACCAAGACTAGACCCCAAGTGGGCAATACCTGTGATATCGGCGACAGCTAGGACTTCCTCCTCCCCCAGATTCCTGTGCGAGTCATCCCCGTCTACGGTCTCGTGTTGTTTTTTCGCATGTTCTAGAGCAAGGAGGCGCGAACTGCGAGCAAAAAACAAGTTCCTCATGTGTATGAGCTCGAAAAACAATGGGTGATCAAGGAATGCTTTTATTTGCTTCTTGGCCAACTTGGCACGGTGTAAGAAGCGGTCGAACGTGAGTAGATCCGAGAACGGCGGGGCACCATCCGACAGTTCATGTTCATGGTATTGACGTCGTTCCGTTCCACCAAGGGTCATGAACGGGAGGGTGTAAAGTAATACATTGACGCAGGCCATAAATTCGCCCCCACCACCGTTTTCGAACCATAGTTTGTCCAGATAGGGGCGCAAGTTGAACGGTCCTATAACTCGATATGGCTGCTTTTTTCGGTGTGCCCATTCTTCCTCTGAAATTTCGCCGCGTAAGTACCGTCGATAGAGCACCCGTGTCATTGCCACTTGTGCGAGTGCGAGATAGGCACTCCCAAATGCGAGCCCATGCAAACGGCAATTAGCAATCACATTAGATGTCTGTTCCTGCGTGAGCAAACTAGAGATAAAGCCGGGTCGTGAGGGAGTGTGTCGTGTCGCAGGCGTGAGGCGACACGGGAGCGTGTGCCCACCCTAAGAAATCATGAAGAAAATACTGGTAGAAGATAAGACACACGTACTTGGCTCAAAGTTGGCATCCTTAATTGCAATATTACAGCACAAATCGCCCTTCGCCATCGTCGTCGAGCCGAGCCAAGCAAGCGCAAATGCATTGGTTCAAGGTCTACCGAGGGGATCGCCATTCCCAATCTATCTTCCAGTGGGACTTGAGGGAGCTCCATGTCCGGTTGTCCATCCCTTGCAAGCGTGTCCAACAAACACCGCATAAACGTCCTGTTGGCCATTCCATCGGTTACACAATGCGCTGCAAGCGTAATGAAGTGGAGGGTGTCCACGGCCCTTTGCGAGTTGGTCTCACGAAAGACATATAACTTCGCCAGCAGTTCGTCCGAGAGAGGGCGTGGGCCATCCCAGATCGCAGCTATCTGTTGCGGCAACTCCTCTGTACCCGCTATCTCTCCAAAGACGATCTCGCCTGGACGCAAGATTGCAAGATCGTGTTCTCGGACAACAAAATGGGGCTCTGCAGTGGGTATAGAGACATCATCATCACCACTACTCTCTATTTTGGAGTTAGTTGACTCAACACAGCGTGGAGAAATCCACCCACCTGGCAGCATTTGTATGTTGGCACTTGAAAGTGGATAACGCCTCTTTGTAGACAACCATGCCTTGACGATGTTAGCTTCTGAAAAAATCTGTGCATCTTGAGTAGAGTTCTGGAGACGAAGCTCTACATGGTATAGATTGTCCGCAGTCCCACTGAAATGACCATCCCAAAAGAAAGACCGCTCAACCCCCTGAAGAGGACGCTGAAAGGTGCGACCTTGCGTTGGATGGGTCCCGATTAAGGTCCAACCAGACATGGAGGAGGAAGTTTGAATGCGTTTGATGTCTTGATATTGAGAAGGGAATTATACCGTGCCCTTCGGTTGAGGTGAAACATGAACGTGAAACTACATTTCCCAAAGATCCGTGGCAGTGTTTTGATTCCACGAGTCCCAGTTATGATCGTTCCGTTGCAGGTGTCGAGTGAACGACAAATGAGTGCCCGTCCCTACATACATGTTAGTGCGCCTTGTAACTCAGCGGTGAGAGGGTGCAGTCCCGAGCGAAGGTCGGGGGTATGGAAGCCCAGACAATCGTGCTCGGTTCGACGCAACACACGTCGTCTCGGCACACTCGGCACGTTGTTTTGGGAATTGTCATCAGTCATCTCGCTTCAACGCTTTTCAACCAATGAGAACACCAGAATCTCACCCAATCGACAGCGTAAGAGTGACGTGATTTCGCAGCTTTACAGATGACCTGTGCCGAGACGACATGCGTTGGGTCGAACCGAGCGGGGGTAACTTATGTAAGCGCAAGATTGCGCCATATGTTCGCACTTGACTTTCTTTCCCGGACGTTGGACTTGACCGCATCATGTCCGGTTCTACCATTAATGACCTTATCGCAGGCAGCTTCGGAGGTGCCGCGCAGGTGCTCGTTGGTCAACCCCTCGATACCATCAAAACTCGTGCACAAATCGCGCCTAGTGTGTTGTCGTTCCTTTTTACTCGCCCTTTTGATCGATTTATGCCGTTCTCGCGCCGGTCACACAGAGGACATGTTTGTGAGTCGTATATCATTCCTACTCCTTACTCCGTTCGCAGTTGTTCGAGGCCCTAACTGGTCATTGAGTGGTAGAAGGGACCCATGGATATCCTTGTGCAGACAATCCGGAAAGAGGGTTTTTTTGCGTTGTACAAAGGTTTGCGCCCTCGATTACTGTCCTGTATTAATACTCATTTGATATACACCATCCGCTTATGCATGTATTTCGTGTTGCCACAATATAGGGATGGCTAGTCCACTCCTTGGTATTGCTGGGGTAAACTCACTCCTCTTCGCTGCCTATGCGGCGTCAAAACGAGTGGTTTCCCCCTTCCCGGACCTAAGCATCCAACAAATTGCACTTGCAGGTGGCATGGCTGGTGCTATCAATGCTGTTCTCGCTAGCCCTGGTGAGAATAGTTTTTGCTTTTTTCTACTTCTCTAATTATTATCCCATGTTCGAATTTATAGTTGAGATGTTTAAAGTAAGAATGCAAGGTCAATACGGTGCCGCGAGCGATAAACGCTTGCGAGACATCACTAGGGAGATGTGGAGAGAATGGGGCTTCAGACAAGGTATAATGAGGGGGTATTGGGTGAGGAGCTTCGAACTTATCTAGCATCAAATTGATCCTGGCATATTGGTGAATCTGATTCAAACATTCCATAGGTTACAGTGGCAAGAGAAATTCCCGCATACGCTGGGTAAGTGAGAATGGTTAGTAGTGCATGGAAGATGGATTGACACCATCGCTAGCTTCTACGCGGGTGAGTCCTCTTCTAGGTTACCCCTTGCGATAGTGGCATTCATAGTTTCGAACTTCTTACTTATGTATCGACATGGCGTGCATTTATCTCCTCGTAAAGCATTCGAGTTCTCGAAACGACAATTTCAAGGTATATATGGTCAGCAGGTACCTGTGTGGGCACTCCTCGCGAGCGGATCTACTGGTGGGGTTCGTTTGACCATCCTAGTTACCTTGTCCATTTTGCTGATGTGTCACTTAGATCGCTTACTGGCTTTCATCGTATCCACTTGGTACACTTTTTTTTCTCCATATTCTTACGCTCTGATCTATCTTCACATGGACCTATATAGACGTTGTCAAATCCCGCATTCAGCTGCGCTCTACACCCCCAGCCTCGAGTCCATGGAGATATATCATTGAAGAACTCGCAGCAGTCGTCTCCGAAGGTGGAGTGTAGGTTTTTCCCTCCAAGATGCTCTTGCTTCGAAAAACGTGTTGATTGAATGTTGCTGTTCCTAGTAAAGGGCTGTTTAGGGGATTGAGTCCGTCATGTGAGCATTGTTCATTGAGTTTTTACCAGTATCTTGCTCATCAGCTTACCTCCTCAGTACTCCGAAGGTAAGTTCTCCTCACTTGTCGGTCTTATGGACAGAGGTCACGGTACTTTGTTCAGTATCCCAGCTGCTGGAAGCACGTTTGCAGCATACGAGTTGACGCGGGGTGAGTGACCTCTCCCTCGGATTTTTGCACGATCGAACATGACATGCTTTGCATATTTTGCAGAGTTCTTGAGAGAATCGACTGGTGCATGACTCTCGGAGAGCGTGGACTAGAGTATTTTTTTGGTGAGAGTATGTGTCGCCTATAAGCAGTTACCCAAAGTGCTAGAAGACCTAGAGACCTGTTAGACCTTATTGCGGGTGGGAGCAAAACTTTGACTATCGTACTAGTCATGTGAAGACGTCGGCAGGAACATCCAACGACCAATGTCGAGATTTTTAGTATCGAGACCGGAACCTGCGCATACAGTGTATCACTACTGCAAAAGGTTCCGTAGGTAACGAATTCATTAAAGCGGCCGAAAAGGCTACAATCCCCGGCCTCAGTCGACTGCCTGCGATCTTTCCACCCAACGGACAATTTATGCTCGAACTGTCCTCGTAATCCCTTGACTTCGCAAGGAAATGTATGTTGTTTGCACGACGCGGTGACAACGGGAAACCCGGAATAGCAAAGTGTAATCCAGAACAAATTCATCGTCGATAAGTACTGTGTGCCGCTCAAATTTACGGTCTCCAGAGTCGCTCTGACTTGGGCTGGTCTTGTACATTCGCCTGTCGTTTACAGGAATCCACGAACATTCGATAGAAGAGAAGACGATATTTGACAGTTCCAATAGGTGGTACCTCGTCCAAAGGGATAACGTTGTAGTTGAATATTTAGGTGAAGAATAAAGAGGAGCATGTCTGACGATATGCTGGGTATAAATGTCAGCAACCTGACCAATCCCACTGCACCTCTTGAGTCCAGAATGGCTGGCATAGTGGGACGTCAGGGACAAGAACAAAGTCCATAATTTTTATTACAGGGACGTAATAGGACGCGGGACGTTCTTATTTCAAAAGTGCGAGTACCGTGGACACCTCTAAGTGCCAACCTCGGATCAGACCGTTCAAAAAAATTATGCTTACTTGTTTCTATGCTGAGTTAGTGATTGAACTGGAGCAGACGCTGTTATTGCTTACCTCTTCCGCCTCTTCTGCACTAAGGATGCACCCGGCCGTCCCCTGAACGCGCCTCATCTGTTCGGGATGCCGTATTCATAAAAGCTCCTTTCGCACCGGGATATCTTTAGGGACGTTGTTCCCGCAGAGGAATGACATATAGCGTGAAAAGGCCATTCGTAATAGCGAACGAACGAACTCTGCTAAGAATAACCACCAATCGATTGGAAAAGCAGCAATCTTCGAGCCGGCGCGGAGTTGCCTAACTTCTCGAGTCAACAAACTCACAGATGCAAAACTGGAAGGCTAGTATCGGAGTCACTGACAGGGCTTGCGAAGCTTCAGAGTGAAGTGGTACTCTTGAATGTGGAAGCAGCAAGTGGTAGTGGGCGAAGGAGATGCCTACGGTCAAGCAGCAACGGTCCTAAAGAATGCCCGTCTGGGTGGCAAAAATTCCGACGCGGAGCCAGACGACTCAGAATCGGCCCTGAGTGGGTAGAGCCTCTGGTGGTTTCCGTGCGGATGCTCGTTGACAGATGCCACCATGGAAGAAAACGATCGAATGGTCTAGGGTAAACTCCTAAGTCTTGAGGCCAGAGGAAGCGCCCCGAGCTGTTGATTTCAATAATTTAACGTTGCCAGTAGCTGTTGAAGCTTCGCGGGTTGGAAAGTCTCGTTGTACCGTTCAATTTTTATTAGTATCATCATGATGCAGTAAGGGAGTAAGGCTCTGGAATCTCGGAACACAAGGTCCCTTTGGATGTCTTGGGTTTATGTGAGAAGGAGGGTGTATTTCAATGTTTACATACGCACTCTTTCTGGATGGCCAACCTCATACGCTCCTCCAAGTCGGGTATCGACTGGACCCCCAACGATTTGCTCGCATACAATATAAGAGTTGAATACCAAAATTCCCAAACTTTCTTCGGCATTGCCAACCTTCCCCAACCCCACGTCGACGATGAAGTCCTCATCGCACCTGACGCCGCTGCCACCCAGCACGACGACCCTTACACCCTCCTGCGTACCATGGATCTCGCGATGGCCGTCCCACCTGGCGAGGAGTCTGCTGTTGACGACTTCGCCGTTCAACTTTTCAAGGTTCTCAGCTACACGGGTAGAGCTTTGGGTAGAGTTGCAAGGACAAGAAAGGACATTCCGTTTTGGGTGTGCGGCGAGCAGAGACACGCTAGGACAGACGTCTGCATCATGGGCGCTTCCGATATCCTCCTACTCGTCCAAGAAGATAAACGGCACCTAGATGGATCTGATCCAGAGCCTCAGCTCATTGCGGAGGCAATCGCCGCCTTCTACAGCAATAACAACGCGCGCGTTCGAGCTCTCGGTTTACCTGCTCTTCAGAACAAGGTTATACCCGGTATCACGATGAAGGGTACAATGCCGACTTTTTACAAGATTCCGATCACTACTGAGCTCGGTCGAGCTGTTCAACTCGGCGAGTACCCTGTGCAGGAGACTGTTGTTTTCGCCCATCTTCCTACGGTTCCGCGACCTGCTCGCCGTTACAGCGAGGGCATGAAGCCTTTGGATAACAGGCACCTCGTTCTGTCCTGTTACGAAGCTTTCAGGTGGTTCCTCTGAAAATCCTATCTGTCATTTACCATCTCCAGCCTGGAAGTACGTGTATGTTGGGACAAATGGTTCACGCTGAGATTGTCGGGTGTAATACGCTCGCACGGGTCTGTGCATTCATGACACAGGGCGATTCTTTGTTATGTCTTGGATCTGACTACTGCCACCATTCTTGGAACCACATTGATTGTGAGGTCGATTTCCTTACGAGGCGCTGCAGAGCTTGCGGTTATGGCTAGTAGAGTACATTGTTTTGTCATATTGTACAATTGTACTATCAGAAGGATGAGTACAAGTTAGGCCCCGAGATGCACATAAAGAATATGCTGATCCAAAGGTGTATCCACCGTCCTCAATGTCTTCCACAGCGCCACCGCCGCACCCGTATACTCCAGATACTCCGACCCGTCTGCTATCATCTTGTAAAACGTGGACGCGACCTTGGTCGTAGGAGCATCCGCCACCGACCACATGGTCCCAACAACCGAACGAAATCCAGCGAATTGCATCGCAGACGCCAGGTGGATTACCTCGTCCGGATGCTCTTGATCACCAACTGTCGTATGACACGCGGACAGGTACGCGAACTCCGGGTTCTTGAGGTTGCACTGGATAATGCGCTCGATCGTGAACATCCCATCCCGGAGCGCGAACGCAGACTTGAACGGCTCCTCTTGGTCCGATAACCCATGACAAGCAAAATGAACCCATTCGTTCTGGCTTAGACTGTCGGCGACGGTGGAAACGCGAGCACCCTTTCCTTTCATCCGCGTGAACCTCGTAACGGCATTCACATGGCGTTCGATATTTTCCAGCTCGGTGTGGATAGAAGGGAGCTTGTTGAAGCCAGGGGCTTTTGCTTGACCAATCGCAATGAAACACTTTTTTTCCGGCTCTGAACCCGGTACGTGCGGTCTTCTTGCGAGGATAAGAGCACTCAAGGTGGTAGTGTATGACGAGATGAAAAAATCTGAAAGACCCTCCTGGCCGTTTCTATATGGAGCGGCGGCGTGCAGAGGCAAAAGAGAGAAATCCGATGTGGGGCACCACCAAATGCGTGAATGACGAGGACATATTGTACGGAGGACGTCCACAACGGGGGACACCACTTTATCCCAGAGTTCCTGCAAGAGATACTTGAGATCCGTTGTCGCATCCACTCTCTTCCCCGTTGCGCGCGTTCTCAGCGTACGGAGGTTCGAGGACCATTCTCGAACCTGTTCTTTTGTAACTGGTAGCGTAACATGAACGGGATTCTTGTCGGCGAACACGACGAGTGCATCGCAACTATAGTTGCTTGCATTGACGATGATCACGGGTCCGCCACTCGCCGCGCGCTGGAGATCGGAAAAGAGCGAGGGGAGGAGGAAGCGGGTGTGACCAGGCAAGTCACGAATATCGAAAATGATTTTTTTCAGCTGAACGTTGAGGCTGCACACATGATCATGCTGGTTTGTGCCAGGTGAATTGAGGATGTGGCGAATGAGCGAGGTCAGGCGCATGAACTCATCTGCCAATCTCTTTCCTGCAGGGCCCGATGCCATGACGTGGTCGAGGGGAGAACGGAGGCGAGTGAGCTGACTCCAGAAAACGCCTCTCCCTTGTTCAAGGGGCTCGACCGCTTTGGTGGGCGATTGGTTGCGAAGACAAGCTGAAAAGGCATTCACTGCGAGTGATGAGGAGAGTGATTTGAGAAGAGCGAGGTGTTGAGGTAGTAGTGGCAGAGCAGCCGTGAGTTCAACAAGTAACCGAAGGGCTGTTTCATGAGCGAGGAGCGTTGAATGATGGTTGAATTTTTCAGCTGCTAGGACCCACACTTTTGCGAGGGATAAATCGTTTGTGGAAACTGTCTCATGGACATGCTCCAGCTCAGCATAAAGACCAAACAGCGCCTGTTTGTCCTCTGTCCGATTGAGCCGAGCGAACCTCGTGTAATGGGACGAAGCAAGATTCCTCAAAGACATCGACCGAAGTGGATGTCCCAGCGGGCAAAGCGAGAGCGCTTCCCGGTGGAGGACAATGGCCTCGTCCAGGTCATCCATTCCCCCGAGCTGCTCGCATCGAGAGTAGAGACAATTCGCAAGGTTGTTCAGAGCCATTGAGCGTTCGGGGTGCCCCTGTGGGCACAGCGACAGCGCTTCGCGGTAGAGAACAATGGCCTCGTTCAGATCATCCATCCCCTCAAGCTGCTCGTATTGAAAGTAGAGACTAGCTGCAAGATTGTTCAGAGACATTGAGCGATCAGGGTTCCCCTGTGGGAGCAACGATAGTGCTTCCCGGTGTAGAACAATGGTCTCGTTCAGGTCGTCCATCCCCCCGAGCTGCTTGTATCGAGAGGAGAGACCATTTGCAAGATTGTTCAGAGACATCGAGCGCCTGGGGTGCCCCTGTGGGCAAAGTGAGAGTGCTTCCCGGTGGAGAACAATTGCCTCGTTCAGGTCGTTCATCCCCCTGAGTTGCTCATATCGAGAGAAAAGACTAGTCGCAAGCTTGTTCAGTGATGTTGAGCGACCAGGGTGCCCCTGTGAGCGCAGTGAGAGCGCCTCCCGGTCGAGAGCAATGGCCTGATTGAGGTCTTCCATCCCCCCGAGCTGGCTGTATCGAGAGTAGAGACTGATCGCAAGATTGTTCAGGGACATTGAGCGGTCAGGGTGCCCCTGTGGGAACAGTGAAAGTGCTTCCTGGTGGAGAACAATGGCCTCATTCAGGTCGTCCATCTTCCCCAGCTGCTTGTACCGAGAGGAGAAACTAATCGCAAGATTGTTCAGAGATGTTGAACGATCCGGATGCCCCTGCGGGAATAGTGAAAGTGCCTCCCGGTGGAGAACAATGGCCTCGCTCAGGTCGTCCATCCTCCCGAGTTGCTTATACCGAGAGGAAAGACCAGTCGCAAGATTGTTCAGAGACGCTGAGCGATCAGTGTGCCCCCGTGGGCGCAGCAAGAGCGCTTCCCGGTCAAGGACAATGGCCTCGTTCAGGTCATCCATCCCCCCGAGCTGCTCGCATCGAGAGTGGAGACAATTCGCAAAATTGCTCAGAGCCATTGAGCGATCAGGATGCCCCTGCGGGCACAGCGACAGTGCTTCCTGGTAGAGAACAACGGCCTCGTTCAGGCTATCCATCCCCCCAAACTGCTCGTATCGAAAGTAAAGACTATTTGCAAGATTGTTCAGAGACATTGAGCGACCAGGATGCCCCTGTGGAAGCAGTGAGAGTGCTTCCCGGTGTAAAACAATGGTCTCGTTCAGGTCATCCATTCCCCCGAGCTGCTTGCATCGAGAGGAGAGACTAGTCGCAAGATTGTTCAGGGACATTGGGCGATCAGGGTGCCCCTGTGGGAACAGCAAGAGCGCCTCCTGGTAAAGAACAATTGCCTCATTCAGGTCGTCCATCCCCCCGAGCCGCTCATATCGAGAGAAGAGGCTAGCCGCAAGATTGTTTAGAGATGATGAGCGACGAGGGTGCCCCTGTGTGCGCAGCGAAAGCGCTTCCAAGTCGAGAACAATGGCCTCGTTCAGGTCTTCCATTCCCCCGAGCTGCTTGTATCGACAGGAGAGGCTAGTTGCAAGATTGTTCAGAGATATTGAGCGATCAGGGTGCCCCAGTGGGCGCAGCGACAGTGCTTCCCGGTGGAGAACAATGGCCTCGTTCAGGTCATTCATCCCCCCGAGCCGCTTGTATCGAGAGGAGAGACAATTAGCAAGATTGTTCAGAGACACTGAATGATCTGGGTGCCCCTGTGGGCGCAGCGAAAGCGCTTCCTGGTCGAGAACAATGGCCTCGTTTATGTCATCCATCCCCCCTAGTTGCTCGTACCGAGAAAAGAGACTATTTGCAAGATTGCTCAGAGCCATTGAGCGGTCGGGGTGTCCCTGTGGGCACTGTGAGAGCCCTTCCCGACGGAGAATAATAGCCTCGTTCAGGTCATCAATTATGCCGGGTTGCTCCAGATTGGCTGCACATCGAGTCAATATGGCAATTCGAGGCAGCATTTAGAATGCAAACATATATCTTGTAAGCAAGGGTTTTTTCTCGATCGGTATTAGTCTCACTTTGACATAGAAAGCACCATTTTGGGCTCGGAAGAACTGAACACAGTTGTCGAACTGAAAGTGGTTACTTCATTTTCCATGCCAAAAAATGGAACTAAATACCTAATCGACGGAACATGATTGAAGACGGCAGTTGGAGACAACACCAGGCTGGCCGCTATAAAGGCTCGTGTAAGGAAGCTCCCAGAAGACTGTGCATGGTGGACTTGGCTCGTACATCCGTAGATCCGTTTGGACAACGCAAAATCGATAAGAGCACCAATCCGCGACGTCACGTGTCTCGATTGTCACGCTTTGACGCGAACCCGCAGCTGTACTCAACCAGTACCACAACCTTGCTGCCACCCACGCCCACAGTAGTGTCGTCTCCTGAAGTCTCCGGGAGTGCTGGTAGAAGAACTTTTCAGGATCATTGGAGCGGGACGCTAGCCAATGCCTCAGGATCGTGATTCGCTGCCGTACCTGCAAGCAACAATCAAAGAAGCACTGGTTGGAACCTACCTGACAATTGAGCATCGCCTGCGTGATGAGGATAGCAGACATACAAGGATATGTGGTCGACGGTCTTCTTCATCATGCTTTGCTGATCGGGTGTAGTTTCGCAGAGTACTGCATTCTAGAGAGTAATTGGTATCGTTTGGTCGAGAAATGGGATGCGCTGTCGACGGGCCTAACGGAGCGATTGCAGAGGACAAGAGTGGGTTCCATCCAGAGCCACTTGCATCAGAACGTTACCTCACAAACAAGGTAAACGAAACGGTGGTTGATCCCAGCGCGTTCGTGTTTGGATTTGGATAGAGTTACAATGCATGCCAGATGCATGTCAACTATGTCCAATTCAATGGTCGATATCTCAAAAGATTGCGGACGGAAATGAGATGCCACTATCGCCACTCCACACTGATGGGCTTGTGAGGTGTGCTTGCTTCGCTTCAAAGCTCTGGATAGATATTGATATCTAACTTGAAAATCCACCCTTCAACGTAGGCGATCTTTCACGTCAAGGATGATGTTGTACACGCAAACGACGGGAGGCTCTACAGATCCGTTCCATCTCGTTGTGATTCCTGTGATCACTATCGAATGTGCAATATCGCTTGTGCTCAATGGTTGTAGCACGGCTCGTGACCTGCACGTCGCTTCGGATTCGTCTGATAGGGAGGTTCTTCATATTAAGTGGCCGTCCTGTTGCGTTTTTTTTTTCTGGCTTTAGTGGCGTTTCATGTTCTGCTATCCGCATTTCCATTCGAGGTCATGGGGTACGCGACCTTGCGCGCAAGACCGTGCGCATGCCAGCAACCAAAAGACGATGACGAGCGTTTCCTCTCGGGACGGGTGCAAATAGCATATTCCGTCCGTGGCATGTCACGGCTGTCATTGGTACAAAGTTTGGGCGCGACGTCCCAGGGCGACAGGCCACTGTCAAACGTGTGACAACCCTGAGCCTTTGTAGCAAATAAGGGGGGTGTAACATGCCAGGGACAGGGCGAAAGGAAGCGGAATAGGGAAACAAAGGGTAAGGGCCGATTGCCGGTGGGTGGTTTGGTTTCTCGAAGCGACGAGAAGGTCACGCCGGGTCGCAGCAGAGGAAATCGTATACACACAAACTGCCAAGACATGCGAGTACTAACCAGATCAAAAATAAAAGATAAGGCGAGAGCCACCATTTCCTAGGAATATGGCGAGTCACGGGAAGTTGAGACAATGTCAGAACCGGTGGGAGGTACACGATATGGTCTCGGTGCTGATGGACCTGCCCGACCGACAGGATGTTGACAATTTCGCAATGGTGCCCAACACACAGCGCACACGGAGTCAGTCATGGCGGGATATTGTTGAGCCTCGGTCTCGACACTGCCAGGCTGAAGGACTGACCACCCGAATGGGTCCATGGGCGCAATCGCGTCCTCACGGGTAGATTATTACCTGAGTTCAACATCAACACGTGAGTACCTCGTCTGATCCTGCCAACTGACGTGTCGGACTCTCGTCCATTCGCTTTCACTCGGACGAAACGGGTTTCCTCGCAGGGTATCCGCAAGTAAAACGCAGACACGCCGCTCTTCTGCACGCAATCGACAATGCACGACGGGAACGAGGAGAGAGATAGGCCTATCTCACAGGATGGCGGGGTCACCGAGTATTGTGAACCCAGAGTTTTCGGGATGAGATCTAGGGACACTACCAAGTCAGAGTCCGTGGTTTTCAGGAGCGCTCCCAAGTTACTGCTCCGTACACTGGGGGATATGGGTTCAATGCGCGCGGTTGCATTGGGCAATTCCTGGTTGAGTGATATGATGTTGTCTTGAATTTGTGGATGGTGCTCCATCTCTACTCGTATCGTGCTGATTGGACATTGGTGCCGGTGAGCATTCCTTTACTCCAAAGCACACCGAACACTCTGCATAGTACTTACCGCCAATCGCTTAACCGAGACGTCCCAACGGGGTGCTTCGATCTCCGCTACTCAAATCCCAGCACACCGGACTACTAAAGCAGTCGGTCAAGATGCATACGAGTCCATCTCGTCTCTTTTGCTTGACTGAGATCATGTTCTCGCTCGTCACCCAAAATTGGGAGCCGACGGGGACCTCGACCAGGATGGCTTGCGTCTGGCGGTAAGATGCTTTCCGCTCACATAAACCTGGAGAATCGACACATGTGGGCGGACCCTCCGTCCGGCTACGGAACCTCGCGAGCTGCAGTGGAAGTTCGTGCGTATTGGCAATTGAACGCGGCCCACTCGATTTGTTATGCGAATGATTTTCTTTTTCTGCTCCTCTTTCCACGGGAAGAGAAAACAAGATTAAAGGTATGTACGATGTTGTAGCAGAGTGTCTGATGACACGAAATGAATATGAACAACGGGGTCCATGCGTGCAAAGGCAAGTCCGAGTCGTGTGGAATGGTCACTTCACTATTGAACAATATGTATTTAGTCAAGTCTCTACAAGACTTGGATATAATGACTGGTTGGACCACTGGGCGGACCATGAGCGCATGGCATGACCTGGTGCCACTTTGTCTTTGACCGACATGAATATTGGGATGCCTATACGTGAGCAGCCATTTCAACGAGTCTGTTGACTGGCCTTCGCATCCATTTCTTGTATCGTTTTTGGTTCCGGCTGGTACGGATGAGGGGTCTTCTAAAATGGGGATATTCCGTTCTGGCTTCGATAGCCATTTCACTTGCCTATCGAGATCGCCTCGCTCATCACAACCGATTATACCCTGGTCAAAGTAATCATTTCGTTGGACAAGTAAGATGGGGGATACGTTGTGAAGCGTCGTGACAGAAGGGCTACTTGGGTGCAGTCATAAGATCTGAGAGAAGTATCGTTGAGCTCGTCGAATCCCTTTAATATTGGTACAACAAGATATTTTGTCGTCGCCAATCGCGATCCGAAAAAATTGGCTGTTCAGATGCTTCGAAAACGATTCAGCAACAAGACCGACTGTGGAGGCTGAAAGGACGATTATTCGACCACAAATTGTGCCCATCATATCGATGTACTCCTTGCGAATGCACTTGCCATGGCAATAATATTTGCTTGAACACAGACATTACGAGGACGACGGTAAAGGGATAGGCGTTGAGGAATCGAATTATTGGATTGAAGAATCCCCATGCCGCATGACGGTCTTCGCTTCCCCCCTTTACGCCAACCCTTGAAATAATGTTAGTATCGGGCCAGGGCAAAAATAACGCCATCACAGAGAAATGATCTATTTTCGTTGACCTTATTGCCTCGGATTTAGAGAGCAGGCGAATAAGTAGACATTACGAGGGGACGTACGGGGATCGTTGCCCGTCTGCATCAGGGTAGCTTGTGGTTCGAGTGGCTACGAGTCGGCTGCCTTTTGAAATATCGGTTAGATTGACGGTCAAGCTCCTAAGACTGTTCTCGGACTGCTAGGCTGCTGGAGCACAAAGCTGCGCCATTAGAAAGGTGACATTTCATAAATCAAATATGGGCGTAGCGTCTTCAGAAAGAGAATCAAGTAATTGGAAGAGGTAAACTCGAGTTTTGCGCCACTGACAGGTTATGCGCTTGCCAACATTCATGCAAAAGACGTTGCCCCGGTGTGTGGCCCAAGGGTGTATCAACATATCAGTAATTTCAATTACTTGGAATGCATAACTGTGCCTCTTGCTGAACCGAAGTTGATACTCTAATGGCACTAATATGGTTAGCACAGACTGCTTCGTGGAAGGCACGATGCTTGATAACAATTCAGATATGTTGCCTGACGCAGGTACGAGGGGCACAACGCGCCTGCGAAATGGGACAGTAATCACGAAATTCAATTACATTGATTTTGCTGTCGTGTGGATTTGAAAAGCACTGTCATGTCTCAGGATGTCAGGACCGGGTTGCACGAGTTGCCAACAGTGAGACGGACCGGGATTCTAAGAGTATCTGCCTGTGAATTATGCGTTCTTGGAATGAAGCTTCGCCATTAATGTGCCTGAACACAGGTTGGACGATTCTTGATATAATACCATGATGATTTGAGGCGAATAAATCAAAGCGGAATTCTCTAGAGACTGGGTGGTTATTGAAGGCCTAAGCCCTTGACGGGACGGCGTTCTAACTTAGGTCACAACTACCAAGCAATCATATGTTAGTCACATTTGAATTTATCTCGTTACATTCCACCTCGAAGGATGAATTTCAAAGCATTGTTTGACTCTGGCCTTGTCTTTCGATCGATTGTACACACAACGGTCTGGTGAGCCCGAAGGGTTGACCCTAATTCGTAATGTAGGACTTGTCTGCATCGGAGACGCTGCAATCGCTCATTGGACGATTGCGATAATCTGTAATCTTAATTCTTATGGGGCAAATGGGGGTTCCTAGCTGGCGGTGATGGCGTGCTCAGAGGCAACAGTGGCCGTGAGACCTGGACGTGTTTCAGCTGTCTTGCTGTTTAGGCTAAGTCTTCTCGACCCCCCAGCTCAATAATGACCACTCTCAGCCAGATCATTGGTGAGCATCCCGTCTGTTATCTATAGCTGGTCTCTACAAGACCTCGTGTTTGATGCGGTCCCACCCGCGTACAGCATTTATGAAATCGTTCATTAGTCTTGTCAGTAATGCTGCGCACGCGCCAAGTACGAAAGTACAATCGACCCTTGTCCGCGTTGTCGCTGCTCCACCGCTTTGCGCTTAGCAGCGGCTTCTTTCTCCATCTTTCATTTCCCTTTTCTTCCTTTCTCTTTCTTTGACCAGGCTCGTCCATGTCCTCCGCTCAAAGTAGCCCGGCCCAGCCTTCCTCTTCGGCGGCCCCATCCTCGAGCCCTGGTACCTCTCTTTCTTCTCAATCTCCTTCCTCGCCAAACACCAACACTGACGATTCCTCCACCTATTCTCCAGACACCACCAGTTCCGCCCAGCCTGTCACCACCACTGATGTACCCACAACCTCCAACACCCCAGTGACTTCCGCGACACCGACCACTCCCCAGTCGAGTCCGGCGGCACAAAGTACACCGCCTGCAGTTCTTACCACAGCTGCACCTCAATCTGCCTCGGTGTCCGCTTCCTCCACCGCTGCAGCAGCAGCAACGACGAGTACAATTTCGTTCACCTCCCAAGTGCTGACAACTTTTCCGTAAGTTGTTCACTATTCGATTCTGCAGTCAACTGCACTCCCTTTTACTAGCACAACAAACGCTGCTGGTTCCGTGGTTTATCTCACCTCCTCCGTTCCCGAAGTCATTACGACCACCATCAGTTCTAGCTCAAGTACTAGCAGCAGTAATTCTCACACCGGTGTCATCGTCGGCGCTGCAGTCGGTGGTGTTGCTGGCATCACTATTCTAGTGCTCCTGCTCTTTTGTATCCGCAAGCGAGTCCGCAAAGACGAATTCGACGGCAACTTTGACCCCGACCGCGTCGTGGGACGAACTGATGCAGGCGGTACACTGCCCCATGTCGACCTTGCCGAAGAAGTGACGCCGTTCCCCCAATCATACACCGACCAAGGCAGTTCAAGTATGCGGCAATATGGTGAATCGCCGTATGTCGGCATGTCTTCGTCACTCGCTGCAAGTGGACAGACCAGTCCAGAGCTATATTCATCTGGCGGAGGCACGTCATCGCAGTCTCGGCAGTTTATGCAGCATGGGCCGCCACCTGCAGGTGCCTATGCATCTCCGGGCAACGTGTACAGTTCAACCGGGGAATGGCATAGTCCTCGTCCGGGGGCTTCCCCACCACCCTCAACGACGAGCCGTTACTCATCGTCGACACGAGGAGCCAAGGAACGCGAGGCTCTTGGGGGCAGTGGACAGGGCCAGACGTTGGGTTTGGCAACGCAGCCGGAGACTGCCGAGGGTAGCGCGGATGTTGTCGTACATCGGGATGCGGGTAGGGCACCGGTCGAGGACCACCGACACCTAAAAGAAATTCCACCCGCATACGAATCGATTCCTCAGGACTGAGCGCGCGGGCCATCCAGACCGTGCGGTCCTGGATAAGATTGACTCCGTTTGGGCCTTCCCGTATTGTGCCTGTGTGTGCCACTTCCCCTGTTCCTTTCATCGGATGCGTTTCTTTTGTTGGTGGTGGAAGGACTGATGGACGCTCTCGTACAGACGCTGCCTGTATGGTCTTGGCGAATGGCACCTATGCCGCACTCGACTGTTCTCTTTCTTGGTACATATCCTCAGCAAGCCAGGTTCCCGATAACACACGTAACGTACACTACAATACCGTATCAAAAATCACGCCGCTTTTCTTTTAGTACCTTTCAATCCATGACACGAGCCATGCTCATCTTTTCGTTCTAATTAAATTCTAGTGACACCTACTTCTTGCGCTTTCCGGATACCTTTCGATGTTGTCTACGTGAGGCTCAAGGAGGTCCAATCAGCATAAATATCATCGTCGAGTTGAGCATAAATAATCGATCCCATTTTCTCGATAGTTGCACCAGAACCTTGTACAATTTGGGTCATCATATGCGCCCATGCTAGAGGGGTATAGTGCGGCTGTGTGCACATCATTTGAGGCGGGAAGATGGCCAATATAATTATCGGCGTTACCGTCCTAAGCATCTCCCTCCGGGGCTCAACACGGGGGCCACAGAGACTTCTACAGTATGGTAATATACGTATCTGTTGCAAAGCAACTCTGTTACTTCTCCAAATGGGCTACCGTAGCTTGCTTGAAGAGGTCAGCTGGGTTGGCGTGGCGACAGGTAGGAACACGTGCCCCGAGCGGAGGATAAACGCCGCATTTCCGTTTTGAGAGAGAGCTTTTATGGCAAATGACGGAATATCGAAAGATAATCAAGGTTGGCAGTAGATACGTGGTGCCGATGTACTTGCTTGGCGGTGACTTGGGCTGACATCGCTCCAGAAAGTAACACAGGACACAGTCAAACATACTAAAAGTGCGTTTCCTGAAACTAGCTTTTCTGTGGCAAGCCCAGCAAGTTTTCGTATAGAGATCAAGTCGCTGATCGACGTATTCACATGTTCTCATGCCCACGGGTCACAACGGTGTCGAGAAGCATGGCTGATCCGACATGGTGGTTTGCTGTGTCCACCCTCTTGCGAGATACCCCGTAAAACATCCCCGCCTAGTTCGCTGTTACTCGCAACGAAACCGGTTTCATCGATACCGGCATGTGGACGTCTTTATATCATCGTGGCAGTGGCCATATGTGCGGCTGGACTGGATTGCCTCAAGCACTCTATCTAAGCTGATGCGTTGATATATGGTTTGGTTTCGGCAATCGCCGTCTGCACCTTTCCTGTAGCAACGTCCTTTTCTACACGAGTGTTTGGGACATCGTCCGATGACAAGCAATGAGTTCACTGTTTTGAACATCATCGACTGGGATGGATTAGTCTGGTGACCAGACTAGGGACGGATATCCAGGAATAGGCCAGTCTCCGTATGGGTTATAGCTTGAGTCCTGACGTCATCGTGCTGGATTTAGTGAGAAACTGGATCTGTCGACGAAGCCGAGACCATAAAAAGGTCGACTTTAAACTTGGGATGTCTTCCCCGAGTGCTTTGCCGACTGTACAGAAGGCATGGATAGTCGCTAACCAGGGTAATCCCAGCGATGCATTAGCACTCAGGACAGATGTTCCAGTCCCAAAACCAAAGAAGAACGGGGTACTCGTGAGGGTACATGCTGCGGCATTGAATCCCATATGCGTACCTCTTTAGGTCCTTGCACGCGGTGCGTTTTATTTCTAACTTGGATCACAGAGGGTGGAAGCTCATGGCTCTAGTGCCGAATGCCTTGGCGAGGAGACCTTACCCCGCAGAGCATGATCTCGCGGGTGTGATTGTTGATGCGAACGGGACGTCGTTTTCCAACGGTGACAAAGTCATCGGATTTATTCCCTTTTGTATGTGTTTTCGCCTCTCGTCTTACATGGGGCGTAACCCCGCGCCAGCACTTCAATTTAACACGCGTCAAGGTGCACTCGCCCAGTACGCCACTCTTCCCGAGGACCATGTCACGCTCAAACCCAAGAAGCTCACCCGGGAAGAAGCTGCGGCGCTGCCCCTTGCTGGACTGACAGCGGTTCAAACCCTTCGTGCGGGGGGATACGACCCCATGCGTGCACTTGACACTCCCCCAACAACGTCCATACGAGAGTCGATCTTTATCAACGGCGGCTCGACTTCCGTCGGTATCTACGCGATCCAATTCGCCAAGGCCCTCTCGCTTCACGTGATTGCCTCTGCCTCTGCGCGAAACGAGTCCTTTGTGCGTGGCGTCGGCGCGGACGCATTTCTTGATTACACTGCCCGACCGATCGCCGAGCAGCTTTCCGCGCATCCGCCTGAACCGCCATTAGGGATGGTGTTGGACGCGGCGGGGTTATTGGACACAGACCTGTACGTCAACTCTGGGGCGTATGTGAAAAAGGGAGGTGTGTATGTGACGACAGGACCTTTGTTGGTCACTTGGGATGGTTGAGAACGATTGGCAAGTGGGCACGCGTGATCTTGAGACCGATATTCTTAGGGGGTACCCCGACGACATGGAAGTACGTTCGCACGCATGCTTGGATTGTTTGATGAGCGCTGACCGTGCGTCCCCTCTTTTTCTAGGTTTGTGCGCTCGGAGAATAACCCGGAAGATATGAAGATGTTGTGTACCTTGATTGAAAGTGGTGGGTCTTATAATTCCTGGGCCTTGCGCCTTGTTGTTGACTCTGGATCAGGTGCACTCCGTCCTTATGTGGATTCCACGTATGAATACGCATCAGCGCTCGATGCATATGACAGGATAATGACGGGCCGGGCAACTGGCAAGGTGGTTGTCAAGGTTGAGTGATATCACGTCGGTAGTGCAAGGCATTCCTGGGTCCAGCTTATTGTGTGAGGGAGGGGAGCTGACATTCCTGCAGTTTTCCTGTGATCGATTGAAATAGTTTTAGAGTCAAATCTATTCTACTCAACCGTGACGTTTACTTTTCTTGCGAACTGGGCATACTTGGCACATAGTCCAGATTTCGACAGCCGGGCTCAGCTTGGAAGGTTTGAAAGAGAGTTGATACTGATTCTCCAAATCCTACACGAAAACTAAGTGGTACCAAGTCTAGCTGCTCAATACTCCATCCCTCTCCGCTTTGGCTCTCGCCGCACCCTCCAAGTCGGCAAACGTCCCACTCTTGAGACACATGTTCCGGAATAACCCATCCTCTTTCTGGATCAGGTTCAAAGGCGTATCAAACTCAGCCACCTGCAGACTCACGCTCAGCACTGTACATACTCAACATGATTATAAACTAGACTCACTTCGCCCTTATCTAATACGATCAACCGATCGTAATCAATCACCGTCCTCAACCTGTGTGCCACTACCAAATCCCATCAATCCACGAAACACGGCATCCAAAGATGAGACGTACCTGTCAACAAGAGCGAATCCCCAAATTCCTCTCTGATCGTTGCCTGAATCTTGGCATCCGTTTCGAAATCGATACTGCTCGTTGCCTCATCGAGTACGACAATCGAACTGCGCCTCAATAACGCACGGGCCATGGCAATCAGCTGCCGTTGACCTTGCGAGAAATTGGTGCCGCCAGCAGAGACCTGTGTATCGAGCGTGATGGTCGTCTTGGCGTCTACCTCAGTCGCCGAGGTCGAGACTGGAGTGGAGGCACCATCGCCAGCGGGGGTAGACGTCCCACTGGGTGTCCGAGAGTTGCGTTGTGACTGATAAGCGCTTTGGGTGACCATCTGAACACGGTAGAGAACGTCCAAGCATTCCGCGTCATCGTGTTCGTCTACAAAGTGAAAAGATAAGCACCAGAAGCCTATTCACTTGAACTTGGACTCACTAAACGGATCCAAATTATCTCTCAGCGTGCCAGAAAACAGAGTCGCATCCTGGGGAATAAATGTCTAAAGTCCCCATTAGCCTCGACGTTGTCCATCCAAACTTCCTCCCGGTACACTCACCAAGCGCGATCTCAAATCATGAATGCCGATTTTTGAAATGTCGATCCCATCAATTACGATCCTCCCTTGCGCCGGATCCACAAACCGCAAAATACTCATGGCCAACGTCGACTTGCCGCTTCCTGTCCTTCCCAAGAGGCCGATCCGCTCCCTTGCATTGAGCTGGAATGACACACCCTTCAAGACCGGGGGAAGCTCCGGTGCGTACTTGATGACCAGCTCTTCAACGCTGACCAATGGGTTCGCGCTCGTGCTCGAGGGCCAGTACGCAGGCGGTCTGTCAGTGTCGATAAACGCAGGTGGTTCTTGAGGAAGGTCGAGATATTCTATCACACGCTCGACCGAACTAATCCAGCGCTCGTCAAAAGGAATGACCAGGACGAATAGACGAGACGCACTTCAAATCCAGTTCAAGAGCGGTCCAGAACCGGCACGCCCAATAAACGCTCGTCGTGAACGACATGGCACTCGTAATACAGAGACCAGCAGTACCTGCTGTGACGTATCCAGAGAGCGCGAACAAGGTGGTTGTCAACACCCCCAGACCGCCAAGAACGTCAAAGTTAAGCAAGAGCCATCTGTTCATCATCCAAAAGTTGTACCACATCTATACAGTCGTGCGTCAATATTATGGAGTGAACGAGAATCAGGAGACAGACCTTGGTTGTGACATCAATCTTGCCGTGCAAATTGTCCATGAATTGACGCTCCACCGAAAACGCACGGACGGTGACAATACCCTCCAATAATTCTCCGAATCCAGAGAAAATAGGCGATCGAGAGTTGGATTCCATGCGACGCAAATCACGACCCGTATTAAGATACCCAATCGCCAGCAGGCGGTAAAAGTAGCCGATAATGCATGCGGGGATCAAGAACCAGGGAAATATGACCCTACGTTCCGAACCCGATGTAATGAGTAGCATTATTCAACCAGCAAAGAAGCACGTACGCAACGGTAATAATTGCAGCAGCAAACGTGGCCAAAGACGAGTTCACGGCCGACAGCGAGCTAGCCAAATTGTTGTCTATCGTCTCAACGTCCTTGCCGAACCGGTTCAACATACGCCCTATTTCGTCTTGAATTCAAGAATCAACCACTTGAGCTTAGGCACTCACCTTGAGGTGTTACGTCATGCCAGCGCATAGTTGCTCTTACCACGCCTCCCAGCAGTCGCTTGAAAATCAACCTCGATGCCCTCAGTGCTCCCGTGTATTGCACCATCATCGACAATGTGCTGATGACCGCCGTCGCGAAGCCGATCGCACCATAGACTCCGACATAAAATAGCGGATCCTCGTTCGCATCAGGAAGCGTAAACCACAATATCTTTTGAATGGCCTGGATATGGTAGTAAGGATTTGAGAAGCGGCCAACGTCGTGCGAGGGCATGAACCCGCTCATCATTGCTTCGTTCTCTGTCAAGACAGCCGAAGTAAAGGAATACGGCGCGGCTGTCGTGCTATTTCCATAGGCTTGACCCCATTCCTTGCCGTATCTATTAGTACTCAGATCCCTCTCTACGATACAACACTCACCCGAATCCAAAGCTTCTCAATAACTCCCATACTCTGCGAGCATACGATCAGCATAGTCAATATGAACCACGTCCAATACGACCTGATCCATCATGTAAATCTACCTCAAGCGCGCGACAAAATAGGACTCACGAAGCCTTGAGATACGAGTTGTAGACCGACCATTTGACACCACCCGCCTCCCGATGCTCGTCCTTGATCAGCTTCCTCGGTTTCTTTGACCCATCCGTGGCAGGAGCATCATCTACCACAGGTTCATCATTCACAGCCACAGGTTCTTCCTGCTTTACATCGGCCTCGGCATCTTGCGTGATGAATTCCAAGACCCCTTGTGCGCGCAAATCCTTTACGGTTCCCTGTGTATCGATCCGCCCATCTAGCATCCGCACTAAGTAATAAGCTCCTGGAAGCACTAGCTCAACGTGGTGGGTGACGAGGATCTAGCGGATAAATTAGGTACATATCTGAGCACACATACTAAAACTCACAACTGTACGATTCGCAAGGAGTGGCCCGCGCAGTAGCCTTTCATACAAGAACCTTGCAGTATGACTATCCTACAAACCGCGACATAATCAAAACCCACCCATCGTATTAGGAGAATAGAAAACATACAACCGCACTCAAGGGGTCATCCAACAGTACGTATCGCGCGCGCGCATAGACGGCGCGAGCAAGTGCAACACTGATAATGAAATTAGCGTGACTCTCGAGTGGACACACCTTTTCAGCTCACCGAGCCTTCTGTCCGCCAGACAAACTTACACCCCTAGAGAAAATGACAATAAACCGACTGAAACTATTCCTCGGATAAAACCCACCTAGCGCCAATTTCTGTCAAGTCACCATCCTCAAGAATATCCAAATCAGGTCTCAGAGCGCAACATTCCACGACTGCGTTATATCTTTCTTCGTCGTAAGGGTATCCAAACAAAATATTGTCCTTGATGGACTGATGTCGTAGCCAGGGTGTTTGCGCGGCATAAGAGATAGCACGCGTGTTCCCGTGTTCATCAACATTGGAAGTATTCTTGGACATGATCAGTCTTCCACTAGTGATTGTCATTTCCCCAAGGAGTGCTAACTGTGAAAACGCCTGAGTAAGCAGGAGGATAACCCGTAGAAAAAAGGTTGCACCAGTAATGCGGACTTGCCGCTGGCGGTCGGACCAGTGATCAACGTCAGCTCACCCTCAGGGAATCGCACCGAAACGTCCTTGAGCTCAAACCTGTGGTCCTCGATAGAGCTGCCCGACAAACTCTGGTCATCGGTAACCGTCGCCGTCTCGTCCGTCGTGCTCCTACTGTGGTTTGCGCTCAGATTGCCATTTTTGGATTTACCATTTTTCTTGCCACTTTCAGGACCCTTAACTTCCTCGGGCACCTCGTTCCACTTAAACGTGCCAACCTCGATTGCAAGGCCATCATCCGCAGCGAGGGAATCTGTGGGGACTTTGGCACGCTTCAAAGACGAGACTTGTTCCGTCACTTCCTCCTCCTCAAGGTATTTCTCGATTCGTTTGAGTGCGACACCAGTCTGTCGGGGCCAAAGTAGGTTAACAGAGGGTTGGTAATAAAGTGACGAGCCCACCTGAAGCATTTGCACTATCCAAGCGGGAATGATGTTCAACGGTTGACTGTTGGAAGTTAATAGGGACCAGTTCATGGATAAATTACTCCATACCGAATCATTCCAAACAGTGCAATCGAAGTGAATGCAATCGAAACCGTTAGTTTGTTGCCCTGGTACACATACGCAAAGAACGAGATGAGGGAGACAAGAATAGGCGCCGAATTCCATATAGCGCTGAACATGACAGAGTTGAGGCGGGCTGAACGATTGCGTCAATCACAGTCAAATTCTGAGGACAACAAACCTACCCTTGACAATCCAATTCATTTCTACCGCTCGCGCATCCATCACTTTATTGATCCATCGTTCCTCCCAAGCGAAAAATTTGATGAACTTGACGGCAGTGATGAGCTCGTTCAAAACACGCATGCGTTTGTCTCGGGATACTGAAACACCTTTTTGGATACGAATGCTACGCTTCATGACATAGCTATTCAGAGGCCATCCGACAAGCACGACGATGAACCCAGCGAAGGCAGAGATGCCAAGGAGGCTACAACTAAACTGAGCCCAGATATTGTGAAGTGCAAAAAGGGACATACTTGTACAGAAATATCGAAGCAATGATAATTTCAAAGGGAGCTAAATCACGGTTGCTGCGTTAATGGCGTCCACCAACGAAATCGACAAACCCACCTCCGTAGATAAAGTACATTCCTGACACCATCTGGGCGATCTTATTTGCATCAACCGCCATCAAATTGACAATTTTGCCAACGTCCGCACCGGCCTTGGGGTCGTCTTCGGTCGGGTTCTCAGGCGTAACGCCGGCCTTTTTGTTCGCACCCTCCTTTATTTTGTCCTTGTCTACGACACCCGAGTAGTCCCTGCGCTTGAGTGCTTTGTCGTAGATGGCAGCCATGAGCTCCATACGCATGCGGGTGGCGGCCCGTCTTCCATACCAGAGATGTTGGACATCTGCCTCAGCCTTTGTACAGATTGGTTACATGCTCGAGACACCGAAGAAAGGTCTATGTACCTTGAGTACTGTGCAGAGGAATGCTAGGAGAGCATATATGTATGCTTTTGCACGTTGTTCGTCGGTGGCCCCAACATCAATGGAATCAAGAATAACTCTGGGAATGGACTTAGTCAACCACAGTCTGATACGAGACTCGCTTACTTGAGGAAAAATGGAGAAGCATAATTGAAGACGACGCTAATAAACGTCAGGCAGAAATCGGCGCTGGAAACTGAAGGTCAGAAAATGAAGGTCGGGGACGCAAAATACGCACATAAGATCGAAAGAATTGGCCCAGAAGAGACGACGAAGCAGCAAAGCATGCCTGAAACACTATGAAAAATGTCCTTTTAGGTGAAAAGTAAAAGAGTATACCTGACGGTAGCGAATTTGATGGAAACAGGACGAGATTGGGACGTTGGACTTAGACTCCAGACATCATCCTCGTACATAGTAGTATTCGTACCGCGCTTGACGAGCGGGTAGATCCAACTGAAGGTCACCCATTGGAAGATGGTGACATAGTCTTCTGGTGAATATTTGACGCACTAGACACATATATACAAGTCAGAAACGCCTGAGTGCATAATGGCATGTTACCCACGATCTCTTCCTTGTTGATACGACTGCTTGGTAGTTCCAATGGCATCGTGGAGACGACTGCGAGTTCGACGAGGACAGCGACCAGGTTGAATATTAGTCCCACAACCTCGGCGGGGGGTTCTAGAGGCACGTGGGAGATTCCATAATCGTAGAGCCTGCCACCCAGAAGGACAACACCGAAGACGAGATGAGCGAGATACAACCAAAAGAGATCCAAGTGCGCAGTCGGCCTGGGCCAGAAGACAGCTTTGGACACGCCATAGACCCAGGTGGACCCAATCAATACAGCGCATACACCCTTCCAGGTGTCGTATTCGCGCGTGATGAGCATGTATGCGCCGGCACACAGCCAGAAAAGCGCCTGCAAGAGCGCAACAAAGGCAAGTGTGACGGTGCGCCAAAGTGGAATTGCACTCTCTGCATCGTCTTGCAATTGTTCGCCAGCATCCAGCGCTTCAGCCTCGCGGAGAGAGATGAACTGGTCCAAGGGAGACTTGAGCGTACGACCAAGCTTACGAGCGCAGGCTGGTATTGGCAGTGGGATGGAGAGAAGACAGAGGAAGGCGACAAAGACGGCGGGGACGAGCCCAGCCCAGGCAGCGCGAACGCACGGATCGGACAAGTCGAACGGATCCGCCCGATCGCAGAGGTGGAAATGCATCTGACTCCACGTCGCGTGTCGATGTTGTTCAAGTATCAAGCAAGTTACCAAATTAGTACAAATATCGGACAAATTTAATTTACGCGGATCTATAACCAAAAAGGACACTGCTATTCTTTCTCCCCTACAACGACGACGACGACGATGGAATCTCTCGACTTGAATGGCCTCGCAAAGTCATTGCCAGCATCCAACTTTGAAAAGGCAGAGAAGGAACTTCTCAACAACTTCAAAGGTGTGCCGCGGTCTACTCCAATTCCCTCGCTCATATTCCCATTCTCCAGCTGCCGCACTTAGCATTACAACACTCTACAGATCCTCGCGACATGCCTCAAAACGAGCATATAATGCTGGCTACGCAGCGGCCTGTCAGGATCTCATGATCATGATTCAGCAAGGCGTCTCCGCGGGTGGCATCGCCCCCTCCCATAGCACTCATGGCGGTGACATGACGGTCGGTCGCATTTTGGATTGGATAGAGGCAAGGATGGATGCAGTCAAGTCGAGGGAAGAGGAAGAGGACGAGGACGAGGAGCGCGAGAAAGAACGGGAACGCGCCAGAGTCACTCCCCCATCCACTCGCACAGATACACACAAGGACATCCATCCATTCCCTTCTACTTCGTCTCAGAAACAATCCCAGGCATCATCTTATAGATCAGACGGTAGCCCTGTAAGATATCATCCATTGAATAACTTGTTAAACTGCTCACCCCACCCTAGCCAGTAACTGGTCCGCTCACACCACATTCTCCTGTCTTGTCTAACAACATTAATCTGTCTAATCACCCACCATCCCCATCGCCCACTATAGCCTCTACTAGACCGGCCATCGCAAGTGCCAACTCACGTATCACTAAAGCACGTCTAGCCAACCCCCGCAAAGAATTGTCCGACCCTGCATCCGCTCCATTAACACCGTCAGTATCTTTACCTCTCTCTCCATCCGAGAACCTCTTCCGTGTTCCCTCCATTACGCCAATAAGCACACTACCCGATGCCGATTTATCAGCGGGTGCGAAACGTAGGCATGCGGTCATGATGATGCTCGATGCGGCCCCATCGACAGCTACCGTCGACGTGTTCTCGCCATCCGGTAGCAATGTTCCTACAGCCGTTACATCCACATCTGGTATTTCTAGGCGAAGGACAAGAAGTCAGCGTTCCGCAAGTCACGTGCAGATCCCCATCCAATCGGGCGAGTCAATGGACGTCGAAGAGGACGGTCCACAGCGCAAGCGCATCGCCAGACGATGACCCCAGGCCAAGCCAGTTTTATATTCTCTACATTGTTGTATGTTTCATTAAGCTCCTGGCATTGTTACTTTTTCAACCCTACTCAGTATGACCACGCTGTTATCATACACCTTGCACACTTCTATACATCTCCATCTCCCTCTAGCTACCAACCGTACCACGCGTATCGCCATTTCTTATTGGTTACTGTAAGTAATTACCGTGTACCAATCCTTTTTATGATATTGGAACTGGTGACTCTGTCGGTTGCCTTGTAACACAATCGTGACATATTGCGCGTCTCAGTGACTCCATCACACGGTTACCTCAGAAAGCATCAGCGAACAGCTTTGAAGTTATTATGCGACAACATAACAATAATTAATCAAAGGAACCATATACTAACACGATGGTCATGCTAAGACTGTCGGACGCCCGAAACACCTCGCAATCACACATGCGCATGGGACGGTGTCCTCGACGACGTCCGCGATCTCTACATGCGATATTTTGACTCTCCAGCATATCGCGTCGTCGCACGCACGTTACACAACTTTGGCACCTGGCGTGATTGAGCTCGCATATGCGTAGGGTGACCTTGAGCCTAGTGGCACATGTTAATTTTATATATGGCGTCAGGTGAACACGTTTCGGAGCGTATGGAGACCAGACTGTCTGCAATCGGGAAGTTGACGGCCTGATCTGTAGGATTTACTCAAGTAATAGGTCGGCAGCGCGCATGGTATGTTCTTCTGTTTCGTTCACAGTACATCTCCGCCTCACTGCAGTGTCACACATGAACGCTGTTACAACAACATGCGTGCGTTCTCTTTTCGCCTGCCAGATAGATCATATGTACTTACACTGGAAGCATTTACCGTTCAAGAGCAGCAACGAAACGGTCCTCCACAGCTTCCAGAATATCCATTTTCTAGCTCACCGTTATGATAACATCGCCCCATCCTTGAACTGTCTATTGGTGCGGTCAGTGAGGGTTGAAGGTTGTCGATAGTGTTGTTGGCAGAACCCTGCCACTTCTGCCAGCGGCAATTGCCAGGGCGGGAGTTGCCAGCGGACTGAGGGGACCGCAATTACACCATATGCGTGGCTGGTTGCTTAGAAGTAAGATTGTGATATCGCTGCCGCACTAGCACACAAAGCTCACTAATCACACCAGATTGAAAACCACAACAAAAGCAACATCAATTAAAGGTTCGCCCTTTGAGCAAGTGCGAAAGAATGACACCAGTAACGAGTGTAAACATCAACGACCTAACAAACTCCACCCTCAACACGCTTAGAGGACAATGCTGTTGCAAT
>JBBPUC010000054.1:0-72391 GCA_038094375.1 Tubosaeta aff. heterosetosa
AGCTACTCCTCGTAATCTCCTCCGTACTCTGGTCACCTTCTTCGGGACGTTGTCGTACCTCTTCGTGAGTGTCCTCCCCGATTTAGGTTCGTGTCGTCCGCTCCGCTCGAGTAGTACGACTTGCGTAACACATCACGCGTTACAGATATTTTCGTATAGTCTTGACTAGTGCTTTCTTTTTCTTCTTCTTACCCGGTGAGTGATGGTTCTTCGTCCCTTTGCTAATTCTCATCCCGTGTCAGGGTACCTCTTTCAGGGCCTCTCACTCTTTTCGTGGTTATGTTGGATTTTACCAGACAATGTTCCAGTCAACCAATTATTCGGCGTTAACTCCAGGCTAGGGATGGGTGTCCTCACCTTTGACTGGACCCAAATATCGTGGATCGGTAGCCCGCTCATGTATCCGTGGTGGGCTGAGGCGCACATATTCACTGGCTTCGTGATTTTTTTCTGGATCATCACCCTGTTGATGTACTACACAAATGTAATTGTTCTTTTTTTTCTTCAGACGTCACCATTCTGACCGTCGACCCAGACTTGGGACTTCGCTTACTTTCCCATAAATGACGACAATCCTTACGACCGTTTCGGCCAATTTTACAATGTTTCCCGCGTACTAGATAGCTCAAACCTCTTCAACGTCACGGCATACAACGAGTACTCCCCGTTGTACCTTCCAGCAACTTATGCCATGGCCTATCTTCTCGCGTTTGCGCTTGCAACTTGTGCGCTAGTTCACACTGTCTTGTATCATGGTCGCAGCATTGTAAATGGGATGAAGAGGATCCGCGTCGAACCGGACGATATTCACGCAAAACTGATGCGCAATTACCCAGAAGTGCCAGACTGGTGGTATATTGTATGCTTCGTGGGCTTTTTCCTGATGATGGTGGTTATCGTCGAGGTAAGTATGACCGTGATCGCATTGTTTTGTCGTTGCTTAATTATTCATCAGGTATGGCATACTTCAGTGCCTGTGTGGGCCTCGCTGTTGTCCGCGTTCCTGCCAGTATTATACATCCTACCCTCTGGCTTCATTTTCACAATGACGGGCCAAGGGGTGAGGGTCATTCTTCCTGAAACTACCCCGCAGTTTATAATGTCCCATAGATTTCACTGAACCTATTGGCTCAAATTATTCCGGGAACACTTTTGGCTGGTAACCCCATTGCAAATATGGCGCGTATGCATGCCACTGCCCTTGCTTATGCTAACAATCTGTGTAGATTTTCAAGGCTTATGCAGTACAAACGTTGATCGAGGCAATTGGGTTTGTCCAGGACTTGAAGTTGGGTCATTATATCAAAATTCCTCCACGCGCAACTTTCATGGGTACGGGATTCGACTTTCATCAAATTATTGCAGTCTGACGCAATTTTCAACAGTGCAGAGCGTTGGAACAATACTTGCTTCGTTTGTCCAAGTTGGCGTGAAACAGTGGATGTTCAGCAACGTCAAGGACATTTGCACTCCTAATCAACCAGATCATCTTACCTGCCCACACAACCAAGTGTTTTTCACGGCATCTGCAGTTTGGTATGCATTAGATTCGTAGTCCTGACGGTATACTTATCTCACTCGTACAAGGGGTCTTATTGGGCCTACACGACAGTTTGGCGCCGGTGCTCTATATCAGCCCGAGCTATATGCGCTCATTGGCGGTGCATTGTTACCTCTCCCATTCTGGCTCTGGCAAAGACGGTATCCAAACTCCTGGGTCAAGGTCGTGAGCACCCCGGTGCTCCTCAGTGGTCTGGCAGCCATACCACCTGCTAATGGTATCAATTACTCCTCATGGTTCGCAGTTGGGTTTGTGTTCCAGTACCTAGTGCGAAAGCGGAACTTTGCGTGGTGGAGCAAGTTCAATTACGTTACCAGTGCTGCATTAGATAGCGGTAAGTCGGTTTCCTTTCCTAAACTATAGCACATCCTCAAGGCAGTCGTATAGGTACTGTTTTGTCCGGCATTATCATTTTCTTCACTCTGGAGGTGAGGGCGATAGTTGAATTTACGTTGGAAACTTTTACCACTGTGTTCTTAGTTCCCAGATGGCGGTTTCTATGTAAATTGGTGGGGAAACACGGTCTTTGAAAACAGTAGGTGTCTCTTCTCACCCTGCACACCACGTACTGACAAGTCCTCGCAGCTGCAGATTGGAACCAAGTAGCATTGAAAGCAATACCCGCAGGGGGCATCCCAATATCTTAATGTGTAGTTAGCAAGCATCTACATCAATATCATCACATCATCTGCCCACGTCCTAAATTATTTCGACTTGTCGTATGGATTAGTTTGTGCCCTCCTGTACACGTGGAATCGATAGGCCACGCGAACGGGCGACACGTCACACGTTTCCGAGGGGAACGGTCTACATGCCTACAGGCGCCGTAGGCACACGAGAAGACCATCTTCGACGTCGACGCCACAGATAGGCTAATTCGAGTACTTCCGACGACAAATCCACCGAGTTTCGCGGTAAAAAGATACTCCAAATAACCAGCACAGTGGAAACAACAGATCAGTGATACTACTTCCGCGTCGGAATGTATGGCGTGAGCAGGGATATCGCATGCATCCGTGGAGAGCCGCGCGGGAAGATGATTATCCCCTGCCCCTTCCCCGGGCACCACGAGAGCCTGTGCCTCGGGCGTTGCCACGTCCTGAGACGGAGGAACGTTGTACGCGTGAAAAACGTGCGTTAAACGATGGTCAAACGACGGACCTCTCGCTGGTACGCCGCGTGCGCCTGCGCGGCGGATATACGGCGATAGGAACGCAAAGCGCGGATGGTAACGGAGCATACCGCGCGATGGCAAGGAGAGATCAAAAGGCGTCGGCGATCAAGAAAACGATATAAAGAAAAGGAGCGCACCTCTGGCCCCGGGACCTGCGCCTCTGGCGCTCCGCCCTGCTTCACGCGCACGCGCTTGTTCTTCCTTGACGGCGTCCAAGAGGGTGTCCGGTACACGCAAGTATTTGATCTTGTTGTGCCACCGCGATGAGCACGACGATCGAGCATGCGCCTGGAGAGCACTCACCGTGCTACCACGGATGTAGCACTCCTTGAGTTTCCAGAACCGATCGCCGTCTGCGCTGGTCTGGTACACTTCACGCAGGGTGATGTTCATAAAGTTGTCGCAGTTGACGAGATGGCCGTTGAACGTCTCGCCGTTCTTGAGTTCTACAAGCTTGGACGCTGTCAGTTGGTCAACCAGACGTCAAGGCGTTGACTCTTTCCCCTTCTTTCTGGAACGCGTGATCCGCTCACCATGGGCTTGTTTTGGGCTGCGGTGAGGAGTGATAGTGGTAACTGGAGAGTTCGATGAGAAACAGGGATAGAATGGGGTTGTCCTGTGTTACCATTGTGGTTGGAAAAGGTTGTGCGTGACGTTCTGCTCGTTGATCGTGGAGAGGAGCAACTTATTGTGGCAGTGCAGTCCATACATCAAATGTACGCGAAAAATTAAACAACAAGCTTAACGGAAGCCGTAAGAGCTTTCAAAATAACAGATCCCTCATTCTCAGGGCTGCTCCCATCCTTCTCCACCCACTTTATCTCACCCTCTACTTGCCCAAAGGCCACGTTCTCCGTGATGGCCCGTTGACGCCCTTTCCCGGCGGGATCCTCTACATCGTGTTGCGAGACAGACTTCTTGCCCAACAAGCTTTGAAGAGAATATGTGCCTTCAAACGCACTGTCAAGCCCGACCTCGATTGCGCCAGCGGCTGTTTCGGCGCGACAGAGCAAGACAGAGTCGACGGGGGTGTCAGAGAACCTCAATCCAATGTTTCCGTTCTTCAACTTTGCTGCGACCTCGAACTCGCCCCCAACCTGTGCTTCAGAGGTAAGCGAGATCTCTGCATCAATCTGACTAAACCCAAGCTCAGTTTCAAAGTGCAGTTACACAAGAAAGATCAGATACCCATTCATGGAGTGTATCGCGAGCTTGGGGGAATCTCCATCTTGATGATCCAACAAGTTCACTGTAGGTGTAATTTTACCGTTCAAAGTGTCTAGATCGAGCGAGGATCGGGCATTGAAACGACCATCGATATCACCATTTAGCAGTGAGAACCGGCCAGCGTCACAAGCGACAGACTAAATGGCAAGCTCAGGCAGCGGACAGCCAAGTAAGCATCATTCTTCTTACCTGAACACTCAGATGGCCGTTGGCAGACATAAGAGAGATCTGGTCAAAGAGTACACCTTTCTCCAGGTCCCCTACATTTTGGTCGTAATTCGGAAGCTTGGTCTCCAGTTTCTTCACCAATATTTTTCCAGCAGGTAGAGCGAGAGCGATGTCGAATTTGAGCTGATCGCCGGGGAAGCGCCGATGGCGATGAAGTTTGATCGGGCGAGTCTAGAACTCGATCAGAAAAAGCACCATGAGTCAAGGGACGCCAACAAACGAGAATTCCAACGCCGTACTCTCTCTCAGGCTTCTCCAGCTGACAGACAGTAGCATGCTCGAGCGCATCGTCATCGTGATAAGCCACTCTGACGCGAACTTGCACCTTGTCGGAGACTTCTGAAGATTGGTCGATGTTGACCACACCATACTGGAACGGGCCCCGAGATAGGAGAGAAAGTGCTTCTGAGTCGACCGGAAGGGAGAAGGTGGCCTCAGCTCCAAAGGGGTAGTCCGGAGCCCAAGAAGGATCCTCATAATAAGTAGTCCAACTAGTGCTGTTCACACAGTAGTCGGCCCTTCCCTCTCCCGCAGGAGGTCCATGTTCGAATTCTTCGCCCGCCCAATGCTACAAACATTGTTAATTTTACTTTTTCCAGAGGTGCGGTGACGACCCACCCATGCGTGGTACGGTCGGTCGAAAGCACGCTTTGCATATGATAACAGGAACCAAGCCAACGCCACAGTACTGAAGATGATCCAGGGACGCTTGAGAAGGGGTCGACGACGGCGAGGTTGCGCAGGCCCTGGGGACGGCTCTGAGTACAGGGGCTTGGCTTCAGAACCACCCTTCTCCAGATGGTCGTCAGAGTAGGCTCCGACTTTGGTGTCCATGAGGGTCAGATGGTGGGTTAGGAAAGTATGGGCTGATGCGCAGTATCGGAACGAGCCTATATAAGCTACGCGGAACTGGCCGTCATCCTGATACAGCCCGCAGTAACGCAGTTCTGACATGCTGCGGCATAACTTGTGGCTCACAGGAAGGTGGCTCGACTGACGATGCCAACGTGGTTATGGCCTTGTAAAGCGTTCTGGGGGGCCTGGCTCTTGCAGCGGATCCGGACCTTTCTACAAGACATGGCACCTCCAAACTACAAGTTCGGAGGTCAAGCTAGTTTCACCACAACGCTGGCCCCTGGACTGACGTCGTTTGTACGTCAGTGGAGCAAAGCGTCGGCGCTAAAGCGCCATATTTATTAAGGTGATCTCCTCGAAGCTGATGGAACGATGGTCGATGTGCCACTTGATCTTCTGTATCGTGTGCTCACTCATCTCGACAGACGTGACTTGGTGAACGCTGCCCTTGTCAGTTCGACGTTCAACCATTGTGCCACCCCGCTGCTGTACAGGACTCTCGACTCCTGCATAAGCGAAGAAAAAGTATACGCTGTCTTTGCCCTCACAGAATTTTCCTGATTCACTATAGGTTCTCTTCCATCCTTGCACCACATTGCTTAAAAGGCCCGAGCTAGCTCCATATGTTCGGAAGATCACCGAAACAGGTCTTTCCTCGCGTCCGTCTCGCTCGCATGCACTGGGGACTAACCTCTATATTAGGTGCTGTTCAGCTTTTTCGTCGCGTAAATCCACGAATCATCAACGATATCACGGCGGCGTTGCGACTGTGCACAAATCTTGAATCTGCCGAGTATATAGACGATACCGACACCCCGGTCCTCAATTTTTTGCCGATACTGCAGGTCTTGGTTATGCTTCCATTAAAGGAACTCGTCATCCGCACACATCATGATGTCGGGGAAGACGCTTGGGCGTTGTTGAACAAGATCAAGGGTATTTGCCGCCTTTCCGTATGGTCCTTAAAGTCTGGCCCACCACGAGTCTTGCAAGGCTGGGCAGATGGACTTAGTCCTACTTTGACGCACCTGGAGCTTGGTGTACGTTTCTCCGGATACAACTCGAGGACATTCGCGCTTACGATCACCTTGACAGCGGTGTGCTGGCGTCCCTCCCACCATTCTGATATCAGTCTTCATGAAACTTCCGCTACTTCGCCATCTTACATTAAAGGGTGTACCTAGTGCCGCCATTCCTGCCATCATGGGGTACCTACCCAATCTCGTCGCCCTTGACACGGAATACCTAGGATCCGGAAATTATCGTGTGCCTTTGACGCCTCTCCCTGCTCTGGAACAACTTACCGTGCGCACCGGCTCGGTGGATATCCTTGGTCCGGATCAGTTATGGACCTGGACACGCTCGCTCCTTCCGCATGTGGGGTCCCTCAAGTCTTTTACGCTTAACACGTTTTCCGTATATGGTCGTATGACCATCCCATGGCCATTCGTTGTCTTCTTGACGACGAAGCAGGGGAAGTCTCTCCAGGAGGTGATTGCAGGTGTTGCATTGTTAAACCTCGGCGCTTTGACCCAGTTGTGTCTTAAATGTCCGGTCTTGAGAACTATCCACTGCACTGTAGCTAGCCCTGATGTGGTGGGCCTTTCCTCCCGCGTGTTTGGGTGCGCGTCTCTCCTCACAAACCACCTGCAGGGCTCGATCGCCAGAGCTATTATCAACGGAAACTCGCTCCGCACGCTCAGCCTGCATGTCATGTGGGTCGAGGACAATGTGGCTGGACCCTTGGTACCTGAATTGCACGTCAACTTATCAGAGGATCCAGAAGAGTCTGAAAGACGTTCGCGGTACTTGGACTATTCGCATCCTGCCTCGGAAACAAGAAATGTGAACTTCGCTTGCGAAGAAGCCCGATCGATGATGCTACGCCCAGGCTCCAAGTTGCGAGCGGTGAGATTGGGAGAGTCTGCTTACACTGTAAGGACAATATTTCGATTGGCATAATTGTCACCGAGTCTTCCATTAGGGTCAATGGGTGCTATCGGGTGTCCAGCAGAATGAATCCAGCGATGACGCGAATGACAGGCATCCGATCTTTGAAGTGGTTAGGGATACTACTAGGTCTGCATTATGATATTGCAAGCGAAAATTGTTATTAGGACTATCCTGTGGTGCAGACACGACGAGAGCTTCCGGATCGTCTTTCTTTCCCAAGCCCTTTTGAAGGTACATACGCCTCAGCTGTAATTTTAACTCCGTGGCGAACAAAGATGTGATACGACAATATTCACACCTGAACTAGAACGATATGTGATTGACTCCAACGAAGACAGTCGAACCACGGTAAACTAGGGTCTGAGTTCGGTAACGTACACATTTTATTACCCTGAGAGTCGGCATTTTCCATTTTCCCCAACTCGCTAGTTTTGAAAAGAGTTGATCGTCACTCTCATAGCTGACACACTTCAAGATGTCCACTATGATGCCGAACAAAGTATTCAGTGTTTCTCAGCTTGTTGCCCTTTTTGGATCCATTCTCGTCTCACTGGGTTCTGGAACCAATTATGTGGGCACTGTTCAATGCATAATAGGCGAACACTAACGAAGGGTGGTCGTGGTTCAACAGATATACTCCGGTACGGTACCCCTCCATTTGCACCTCTATCTCATGAAAATACTCCATCTAGCTTATGCACCTCAGCTCGGTGCTTGCCTTCGAGTATCTCATACCCAGCTCAATATTATCGGTCTCGCGGGAAATCGTGCGCGGCCCTGTGTATTCTACATCTCCTGATTAATCTTTGTATAGTGGGTGTATACATCTTCACGCCCATCTGGGGCCGTGTCGTGGACCACAAGGGTCCACGAACGTTGCTTGCTAGTGCTTTAATCTGTCTTCCCGTTGGCTATTTGGGTATGAAGCGACTGTACGACGAATGCATGATCGATGGCTTGACTGTTTCAGCACTACGTCTCACATTACTTGTTGTGTGTAGTTTTATGACAGGCCTGGGGAGCTGCGCTGGATTCTGTGCTGCGTTGAACACGACTGCGAGGAGTTTCCCAGCAAGATTTGTGCGTGCCCTTTCCCTTTCCCTTTCTTGTTTATGCAGAGTGTTTGTAACTGATGTTCGCCAGCGTGCCACTACCACTGCTCTGACTATGTCGGCTTTCGGGCTGTCGGCATTCTTTTTTTCTCTGTTTGCAAGCACACTCTTCCCAGGGGATGTATCTACACTTCTGTTGACTCTAGCGATTGGAACAGCGACTCCAATGCTGATGGGTCTATTCATCATCAAGCCAGCTCCTCTCCCCACAAGCTCGAATGTACAGAATTCATCCAGAATCGAAGGCGATCGCATTCATAGTGAAGACGGTGCCATCGTTGGGGAGCCACGGGAAATCCTTGGGCGTGAGGTGGAGAGTGAGGTTCACGTGGAATCTACACCACTTCTATCGCACAGCCAGGAGCCTCCCTCGTATCAAGACCCTCCAGCAAGGTCATGCCCGGAAAGCATCGTTGATGACAGAGAGGTATTGCCGAATATTTATGGAAAACGACTTTGGCTCTGTCCAGATTTCTACCTAATCTTTACGATTATGACGATATGTGGGTAGATATTTGTAGATGTCTTTTATTGACGCTCATACACCTACCTTAGGTACTGGAACTGGCCTTATGTGTCAGTAGACCCAGCTCTGCTGACGCTGCCTATCACATTTTTCCTCCCAGATATAAACAACGTTGGCTCAATCTCACACGTACTCTATGCTACGACCCATCCAGTTTACGACGATGTTGAAGCTTCAAAGTGGCAGGCAGCTCAGGTATCTATCCTGAGCCTGGCAAGCTTTGCAGCACGGGTTCTTATTGGTGAAGTATTTCGCTCTTCTCCTGGACCATAGCTTATTCCATTCCAGGCTTGGTGTCTGACTTTACATATACCCGTTTTGGCCTTCCACGGGCATACTGTTTCTGCATCGTCTCTTCCCTTTTCATCGTCTCCCAGGTGGCCGCAATTGCTGTTTCCTCTGTTGAGACATTATGGATGGCTACTGTGTTAGTGGGCCTTGCATATGGATCTTTGTTCGGAAGCTATGCAACGGTCGTGATTGAATGGTTCGGTCTCGGTAAGCTTGCTTTTCTACACTAGAACTAAATTTTCGCTAATTGACTCCTTATATCAGTTCATTTCTCTGAGAACACAGGTTATGTCATGTTTGCACCCGTTGTCGGGGGAAACCTTTTCTCCCTTATGTTTGGGTACATCCTGGATACCCATGTGTCCGCGCGGGACCCGCGGCCCTCATTGCTGATGAGCGATGTCACTTTAATGTCACGGGAACTACCCTCGGGTCCCCGGTGTTTGGATGGCAAGACGTGCTATTTGGCAAGTTTGCATGTGACTCTAGCTGCATGTATCATGTCCCTCGGGTTGAGCTGGTTGGCTGGGATTAGGGATGGGCAGAAAGTCAGGGCTAGGAATGCACACGTTTAGAGAATACGAAGTTATGTATGTTTAAGATTCAACACTGAGTAGGCTGGTTCGATCGCGGTCCCACCAGCGAATACATATACTTACACTGTCAGGGTTCCGGTGATCCACCAACCAAACAAAACAGACAAGTGATAATATTGTTTAATGTATGCCCTGTTTGTAGTGTTTTTGCGACCTTCTCGCGACAGCACGCAATGTTGCTACACGAACCTTTCCCAGAATCAAGAAAGAAGTGCCGCACTGGACGGGAGGGCGCAGAACCGCGACGCTCGGCGAGAGCGAAGGGGACTTTGCGAATTAAACATCGATGAGTTGTATTATCCCTCGGTCCGTTATTTATCCATGTGGTGACCCAAGATATTTGCGCACATATATCCCATGGATCTTCTGAACTTGCACGTACACGCGGGTGTCTCCGAAGCATCCTGATGCACAAAAAATCATCTTTGTTTCTCTGGAAAAACTGCTATGCATCAGATTAGGGGCCTTCCCCCTTGTCCGGTTGACTTGACTGAACCGGAGAATATCAATCCTGTGTTTCATACCTGTTTCCACGTAAGCTTAATACCTCCACACTAGTATGGCAAAGGTGTGGTAAACCTGCACCCATCATTTTCTGGAACATGCGCCGCAGGTATTGTTCGGCCTGCAGAACAGAAGGATATGATTTCGTTGACGTCGAGGTTTTGTGTCCACCCACATTGTGACAACCACCTCCTGCTCCGACGCAATGAAATTATCCGCAGACGACAAATGTCGGAACTGTAACATGTGACGCGTGACCGTGTTTAATGAACGTGCTCCTGTCCACAGCATTTGCACAACACAATGTCACCAGGTCCTGCCTTGGAATCAGGCAAGAAACGCCGCAGACGGGGGGGTACGGAGACGCAGAAGAAGCGGCGTCGACAGGAGCAAAGAGGACTATGCGAATTGAATGTTGACGAACTGTATATCGTACGTGGATATCCCTTTGTTGCCCCTTTCCCCTTCTTGATCTGTTGGCGATCAAAGATATTCGCGTACAACTATCCCATGGATCTCTTGAACCTTGCCCGTACATGCAAGTATCTCCGAGGCATCTTAATGCACAAATCGTCGCTGTTTCTCTGGAAGGCTGCTCTCTCTCGGGTTGAGAACCTTCCTTCTTGTCCAGCTGACCTGACTGAACCGGAGTATACTAATCTCGCGTTTTATCCTCGTTGCCACGTGAGTTCGATCTTGGTTGAACGCGCGAAACCTGACTTGTGGTCAAGGGATGTAGTAAACCTGCCCATACTATCCTTTGGAAGATGCGCCGCAGGTATTGCCCGGCCTGTAGAGCCGAACGGTATGGTGTCTTGGAAACTGAGGCTGCAGATTCACTCATATCGTAACTACAGCCTTTGCTCCGTTTCATCTTATTACGAACAAACCGAAGCCTTGGATTGGACCCTTCCTGCTGACTCGTGCAAAGTGGGCAACGGTACGTGATATCCTGATTCGCTTGGGTGTATGTCTCTTAGCTACCCCCAGATTCCGGAGTGTGGGTCGACAAAGACCAGGTGGAATCATTTATGCGCGAGTACCACCAATCCTCCGATAAGGAAGCGTTCTTGGACGGGAAGCGAAAACAATATCGAGCCATCTCTTTGGTCTGCACGGCTTCTCACCTTTGACCCATTGTCTGATCAGTTGTAATAGCACGCGGGAGAGTGTGAATATTGGCGGGCACGGGCTGGACGACGAGTTCACAGACATGACCTAGAAGTACTTAGGAAGGAACGAGTAAAAAGGTTGGTTCACCCCCTTGTGTGCATACGGTCTGATTTATGCCTTGTGTAGCATTTTCGAGCGCCTAAGGCAACACGGATATGGGCCTGAGATCGCGTATTTCCGAGAGGACGGGATCGAACGCACATACAAATCCACTCATTTCAAGAGACACAACCCGCTCACTGACAATGGTTAATTTTTAAAAAGAATTTACTTCTCGCGGAGCTGATCAAAGATATGTTAGAATGGGACCAAATGTGGCCTGAGTGGGCTAAAATCATGAACGACTTCAGGATCCGACGGCTCCGTTCAATGGTGTACCAACCGCGTCGAAGATCGTTGGTTTCTGCCTACGATGAATATGTAGCACGATCGAACACGCCAACCTTTGACCTGCTTCCGTATGTGGCTGATATCGCTTGTCTCCCTCCCTTTCAAGACGTCATCGAGGCATCTGAGGAGGCTGTATTTGGCAGACAGCTGTTCGCATCCGCACTTTCGCAGCTACCCGCGCTAGTCGGCGAGTGGAAAAAGCAGGTCGACATTGACCTGGCTGAACTAGTTCATGTTCCTCCCCATTTATCCCTGGAGGATCGGACTGTGGCATGCAGCAGCACTGCAAGTGGAAAATCGTATCAAACGGACTTGGATAAGCTCCGCCTAGCCTGTGCTGTATTCCACAGAGGTGGCCACGACGGACTCCTTCTCTATCCGGACGTATTTTTCATCGGCATTCGTCAAAGTTATCCTCCATGCAATGAAGATTCGGACAAACATGTTGGTATCCTGGACCGACTCGGCATTCAAATAATGGAGGAGGCACCTTATATCGTCCGTGCATGTGGACTGGATCCAAATGTGGCTACCCCGGATGATATGGACCGGCGCAATGCTCGACTGAGGTGTCTGTATTGCAATACGCAACCTATCATAATCGAGAACTGGAGGGGTGCGGTATGTACTTTCCTTTCCAGCGATTCATTATCCACAGGACTACACATTAATGTCGAACGCTAGATGATGCATACTCAGTACTGTCATCGAGCGGCAAACTCAGTGCCTGAGTGCTCACGCTGGCAAATTATCGATGACAAACACATCAGCATAATCCAGGCCATTGAAGAATCTCTCAAGAAGGAAAACATGTTTAACTATGTGCGGTGCTTGTTGTGTCAACCCCGTATCGGGGATTCCTGGAGACACTACCAATTTACTGGTCACTTGCAAAAGCGGTGAGCTTTGCATCGCTGTTTTCGTGCGTCGAAAATGTACTCATTGCGGACAGTCACGGTGTGGAGACAAGGGATGTGAAACAAGGCGTACATTATGAACACCTCGGGATAATGAATGGTTGCAAGAGTATCGTGGAGATGATAGAAGAAGGGGGGCATGTGGTGTTCCGACAGCCTCAATATCGGCACTCTGCTAGTCTTAAATCCAGGTAGCGGATGTTGCTCGAGTCATAACTTTTCGCGACATATAGAGTAGAAATGATATAAATGTCCCTGCAGAATGTCCACAGACCAAGCGAATGGTGCATCAATTCCTCATATCAGACTCCTTTGGATGATTACTGCGTTTCGAGTCCGGAAGAGTGCCGACGCAGAATACAATACAACTCAACCTGTAGCCAAGAGCGCCACCAAAACCGGGCCGAAAAGTGGTTCTTGTTGAGGATTCGTCACTCTCAATGCTGATCAATCCGAGTAAGCGTGTTCTTTTCGTTGCTTGAACCAGCTACTCGCCTTGCCTTGGGTGGCCCGGTGCTGACAAGCTTCTATGCCACTAATCAAGTCCCTCAACCCCAACTTCACAGCTCCCTCCTGACCTTCAAATATCTTATTCAGATACCATCCAATGGCTGAATGAGCGTGGAACCGATGGTCCTGCACGCGGTAGGTGACGATATCGGCGAGGGTGGACGACTGATATCATTGGTGCCCCAGTCTTCTTGTATGGCTTACCTGCAAAGCTCGAGGGGTTTTATACGCAAAAAATGCCGAGTAAGGAGGGCTGGTATGTACGGAAAGCTGTGATTTGTTGTTGCCGGGGTGGGCGAAATTGTCGGTATGGTTTGTTGTGATATCTTGGATGTGATGCTGCTGGCAGCATATGCAACGAAAGGAATTGATCCTACGCCGTATCACTGGCACATTGATCAGCGCAAGCACGGTACTTGTTCTCTGCGTTGAGGTGAGAGAGAATCGTGTTAATCATTGTCTGTCGCTAACACCCTTCCCTTATCAGCGTGTCCTGGCGTGGTTGGCCAACAGGTATACCACCAGGGAAAGTTCATCTTTCCCTGGAGGCGCGTGCAGTGTTAACAATATCTTTAAGATAGCCTGGTCAAGCAATGGCTTGAGTCCCGACATTAGGGAGAGCACTGTATTGTTGAGTCCGATACCTCTAGTGATTGAATAGTAGTCACTCAGCGTTCTAGCCTACGACTCGGTTCGATTTTCGTGCAGACTCATACACCTTTTCATCTGCCTAGCTCCTGTCATTCATGGATGATCGAAGAGCCTGTTTATTTCATTCCAAGGCACAACCATACACCTCACTTGCCACCCGTCGCCATGTCTCCTTGTTCAATGCATATTCCTGAGCATAATCGACCTCGAGATGGTGAAGTCGTCTTCCTACGACTACGAGACTATGCAAAGGCTCTCCAAAGACTTCGGCAGGTTGCTGAGAGAGTTCTTCCAGAGTCCCACAGACGATACGCTGATCATCAGCCTCGCCACCGACTCGAGAGAGAGCGATGGCGAGGGTAGTTGCTGGGGACAAGACATTTTGTCTCCGGAGAGACTCGATCTCGAGTAGCTGTGACACGGCTTGCGGGATCGACATGTACCTCGGAGGCTCATATATCTTTCTCCCTCTATCGTCGTTGTTAACGCTAGGGACTTCCATCGGGCAGGAAACAGACCTCGCTAGATTCTCCTCGCTCTGTTCCTTGACTTTGATGTCCAACAAAACGAGAGTGTGGAGACCGAGATCGCTGTTCTCCTTGACACGGTCGTAGAACGAATCGGGTTTCCATGTGTCGGTGAAGAAGACGAGCGAAACGCTCTGGCCAAAGGAGTAGAGTTGGAGACCGGACGCACCAACGGCGTTCATGATAGAAGCGTTGTGGACGACGCGGACGGGGATCTGTTTGGCACGAGCACGGAGTACAATATCGATGTGGGTTGTTGCACTGCCGCGCGTGTTAATCAGAATGTGTTGATGCAATGGGACGCACCCAAAAGGGTCTCCTACGACGAGAAACGCGACGTCCTGCTTGTCCGCGTCGTAGAGGATGGCGTCGCTGTCGGTTTCGACCGTGTCTCGATCGGCGAGGAGGATCGACTTGCCATAGAATGCTTCCTTGGCGCAGATCAGGGTGCTTTCGAGAGACAAGCACGGATTGACTTGCCAGGCGTTCCTTTTGAACCATGAGGATGCTCGTGTAGGCTTCAAGGTAGACTCGGGCGGACGACTTGACTGCCTGGAGAGGATGAGCATCAGACTAGAGATGCGCTTTCTACACTCGCCTCCAAGCCACGGATGGTGATGTCTTTTTCGTCGCAGAGACCGAGTCCGATCACGTAGAGCATCGTCGGTTTGATTGAGAATGGTTACATCCGCCAGGCTCAAGTCGGAAATGTTGTCAGCTCACTTCAGTGACTGAGAAACAGGCCGCTGGCCCACTCATGTCCTCGGCGGCAGACTCTCACAGCATGGATACCATGCCGGTACTTCACTCGAATTTGTTGCCTTTGGACTAATCAACTCGCATATTGAAGTTAGCACCCTCAAATGGCGCTACATGAGGTTTGTCTCTGTAGCTCATGCTGGTAATGCTTGCTTGAATATGCCCTGGGCTGCCTTATCCCGGAATGCAATCTCAGGATGACCATAGTGCGCCTAGATGTATCTGTCTATGGAGAACCGAACCCCAAATACTATGTTCACTACGACGCGGGCGATCTATGTCGTTGCAAGCACTCAGGCTTTCTGAATTGGCGATCGATCCGAACCTTGAAACCGGCGTGGATCCATTGTTGTCTGCTCGATCAAGTGATAATCTCAAATACACTCGTATGCGTTTTGACTTTGTTGCAGTCGATCATTGTCAAAGGACAATATAAGAAGGACATACGATTTCACTGTACGGGAGGTCAATTATCCGGCGAATAGAAACAGACGAGAGATACATCAGGCCGTTCTCTGATGCGTCCTAAGATACCCCACGCAACCAATCTCATTTAAACACCTTCTGGTGTGACGCATGTACGACAGATTCGGGTGGTGGGTATCCAGGTTATGGAGTATGCACATGATACGGGCATGCTACCACGTCGAACATGTCGATGAAAAGCAACGTGCTTCAAAGAATTACTCTGCCGCGGCATCTGGGCGATTAAACTGTCACCACCTGCTATAGCACACCACATAAACAGTCGTAGACATGATAATATTTGCGTTGGAAACATGTTATTGATCCATCAAGTAAGGTAAAGCAGATTGTCACGCTATTCAACCCGACTTTGGGAGATACTGAACACCATTGGATGGACAAGAACTGGAAGACCCAGGGGAATCTAGTCATCATCAGTACAGAGGTCATGCTTGGGAGATGCCTCAATGTACTCACTAATGGGTATGAAGGTGCCATCAATAACGGATCCCTCTAGGTTGAAGTACCAGCTGATCGTGCTCAAACCACCGTTCGAGCAACCAACATCAGGAGTATACTAGACAAAGATAATTTCAATCTCGAGATTTACGCCGTCGACATACACTTACGCCTCCAGAGCCCGACGCGAGTGCGGAGAGGATATCCGACAATGCATATGTTTGAGTGGTGGAAGGGGTGATACCGGAATTTGCGAGCCAGGTGTACGTAGGGAGAGTCTGGAATAGATTAACGATTGTTTCGCAATACGCCACGGCCTTCATGAAAGGAAGTTAGCTGTAGCGATTGTCATGTAAGCAACTTACCTCAGCTCCCTCAGGGCTCCCGGACGGGAGGCAGGAAGGCTCGAGAGTGCTGTTGGGCAGTCGAGATTAGAAATTATAGGTGGGGACAATGTGATCACTACCTAAAGCATGTGCCATGGGTCAACCACTCATGCTAGACTGATATCAACACGACTTCCTAATTGCTGGGATCAACGAAACATACGTTCCAAAGTTCCTGGTTGGTTCCGTCGTCGTTCAACCAGTACTGTTCCATGTAATCCAGAGTCGAAGTAGCGCCTTGCTCCTGAAGAAGCTAGACGCGAAGTCAGGTGGGCGTTCCACCTGAAAGTAATTCTAAGCATCATACCTCAGCGATATCGTAATCGCGCGACGGATCGCAATTTTCCAGATATGTTCCATCGCAACTGTTGACAGAGACGCATGAGAGTGGTGCATGTACAATTTCTGGTTGGGGACACACTCGTCATTCCATAGGCCTGATAGCTGCGTAAGATTAAAGGTACATAGTGTTGCAAAGTGTTACTCGCCATGGATGGTCCAGCTATTTGCAGGGCTACCAGCGACGTCGGTGTCCCAGAACTTCGAGACTATGTAAGTTACGAAAAGGGCCGTGGCTTCCGAAAGAGTACCTGAGTTTGCAACAACAAGCCCTGCGAGACAGAAAATGAACAGGCATATTCCGAGGCGGGGAACAACTCACGCCCGGGTATTCAGTGCAGCATGTGTCGGACGGGGTAGTCTGACAAGAGGTTGGACCAGTCGTAGGACAACCAGAGCTAAGTGCTCGCGACAACCCAACAAGGTGAGCTAAGAAGACAAAGGATGAGATCATTCTGAGTTGGATGCTGAGACCACACAAGGCCTAGGTATTTATGCGCATAGATGCACAAATTTGGCCAGCCTGTGGGATTCGGTCTACCTGACAGCCGGTTCCAAGTGGATAAGGGAAGGAAATGATGCCATCAGCTCCTCGAACGGTTCCGAGGCCCCAACCGAACATGCATAATCAGTCACCGTGAGACTCGTACCGCGCTGCCAGGAAGCCTACTGATATCAAAATAGCCTCGACGTCGCTCGCACAAAGAAATAAATTCAAGGGTGGATCATGCGGATGCTTTCGTCGTTCGAAATCCATGACATGCGATCTAATTTGAAGCTTTGCTTGCGCGGCTTGCACCATTATGCCAATTTACAGTGTTCCTCAACCTAGAATGCCAAGGAGGAGACGCGTGGTCGCGCGACACCCGACGATACCCAGATAGCAAATTTAGCTCGAACACAGGACCGACGTGTTAATAGTCCAGTGGATGTTGTTCTTCGGCGACGGCCAAGCGAGTCGATGTTCAAGAGGTTCTCACCGCAGCCATGTGGTGTGGTTGATGGTGTCGATACTCTGAGATCATATGGGCCGGAGCTATGTCGAATTAAGGCACCGGGAGCCGGCTCCCACTAAAGCCTGGGTCGTGCGGTATGACTTCTAGACCTTTGTCCGCCCCACAGAACCCTCAACTGCGGGCATTTTTTTACACGGGTGATACCTTTGCCCTACGAACTGCTCTGACAGTCTTTCTACCCCAAACACGCTCCTAATCCCTAGTTCGTGTTTATTTAAACTGGCGAAGCTCAAAGCCCAACTCACATCCTAACGTTGCGGAATCGCCCGGGGGTGGTCCCTGTTGGATAATTGAATTGGCTTGTCTGTAGACCTCATCTTTGAAAATGCGCCGCACATGGATCAAGTCATGGTATGACACAAATTCCAGGTTGCACGATGGATACTAAACAAGCTAAGTAGGCGTCGAACAAGAACCTCAAATTCCAATATGCACGAACACGATTCGGTTCTCCAGCGGAATTTCATCCGCGGATTCTACGACCACAGCATTGAGCGCCGTCGCTGCGTGCTCAAAGTCGATCTCTGGCCGTTTAAACATCTCCCTGTAGAAGCGAGTGACTACCTGTTGTGCGACTGAATCGTCCACCCTCCACAGCGTTCCGATCACTCCGTTGAATCCCGAAAACTGCATTCCTGCCGCGAGGTGGATTACCTCGTCCGGAGTGGTCTCATCTCCGACCGCCGTATGGCACGCGGACAGGAACGCAAATTCGGAATGCGTGTACCGTTCCCGGATGATGCGCGTGAGGGTGAGCTTTCCGTCCCCCATCGCGAACCAGGATTCAAACGGCTTTGTAGCGTGTTGTGCACCATGACAAGCAATGTGAACCCAGCGATAGTCGTGGAATGCCTGCACGGCCCCCTCGATGGTGGCTGCGGCGCCGGTGACGGTGTCGAACGACACGTTTGACGCCTCGCTGGTCTGATTGCGTACCCTTTGGATCTCGCGTTCTACATCTGGTAGATGAGGCAGGTTTAGGTCGGCGCTTGGCTGAGCCTGACCGATGGCTGCAAAGGAAATCACCCCCGCAGCCCCAGAAGCGTCGTGGGCCTTCTGCCGAGAACGAGCGCGAATGAGAGCTGAGAGGGAGGGTGCATAGGAAGAGACGTAGATATCCATAAGGTTCTTCTCGCCTCTTCGGTGCGGGCCCGCGGCATGGAACGGGAGAGTGGTGAAACTCGAGGTCAGATACCACCATATTCGCGAACCTGTCGGGAGCTGAATGTCATTCTGCAGGGCCGCGACGATCGGTTCGACGACAGAGAACCACAACTCGCGCAATGATTGCTTGATCCAGGACTCTCTGTGTTGCCCGTATGCGTGTGGATCGCGGGTAAGCTCTGAGAATTGCGAACATATTTCATTGACATCGTTGAGTGAGCATATCAGGGGAACATGAACTGGTGCTTGTTCGCAAAGGACTATGAGGGCATCACAATCATATCTGCTCGCGTTAACGATGATAACAGGTCCACATCTGGCAGCTTGTTGGAGGTCGTTAAAACGAGGGGGTAGCATGAATTGTGAAAAGCCAGGTTGGCGACGGATTTCATCAACGATAGATTGCCATTCCTCATGGACTTGCCAGTATGGATCATTCGTTGCCTCGCCGCTTCCGCTCCCCTGAGCGTGTTGTTTAAGATTTGCGCTTAGTTGTGTGAACTTGTTTGCAAGGTTGCTTCCTTGGCTCCCTTGATTTTCCAGTGTGGCTAGAGAGATGTCAAAACGTGCAAGCTGGTTCCACAAGATGCCACGTCCTTGCTCCAGAAGCTCAACAGCAACCTTGAGATTATTGCATCTCACTGCACATGAGAAGGCATCATTGGCTAGGTGTGCTATCTTTTCTTGGATTGCTTCATGCCGAGTCTCAATAGAAGGTTGCATGGAACTAAGGTGGTCCAGAGTATTGAGTGAGGTATGATAAGCCTCTAAAACAGAGGGATGGTTGTATTTCTCAGCATTCCTGATCCAAGCTTTGGTTGCACTCCATAAGTCCATAGATACTGCAGGATGATGGTCCCTCAATAACCTATATGTATTAAATGCCTCCTCTAATGAGACAGATGGGTTGTCTGAAGACTGGAATAGAAGGATAAGGGTTTGAGCCAAGCCCAAGATACCAAAGTGAAAGTCTCCATGTTGGACTGGGCAATCAGCCAATGACTCCTTGAATAGATTGGTTGCTCTGATTAAATTTGAGAGTGTCTTTGTTGCTTTGTAATGTGTTGTTAATGTATCAGCAAGATTCTGGAGTGCATAGATATGGGATGGATGGCCAGATGTACAAAGAGCAAGTTCTTTCTCTGCTAGTTCAATAGCTTTCTCCAGGTCTAGGAGGTCACCCTCCTCTTCATATCGTGTTTGTAATGCTAGTGCATGGTTACCAACAGCCTGATAGTCATCTGGACACAAGTCAAGTACTTTTTGTGTCATTTCAATAGCCCTGTTTAAGCCTGTAATATCTCCCTGAACACGAAACTGATTCTCCAAGGAATTTCCAAGATTCTTCAAAGCCAAAGCATGATCTGGATGGCCAGATGGACACAACTCAAGTCTTTTTTCTTCCATCTCTATGGCCTTGTTTAGATCTGCCATGTTTCCAAAGACCCAATATAGCTTCCATAGTAAAGTAGCATGTTGTCCAATAACATTTGCATGTTTTGCATGACCTAGTGGACATAGTTCAAGCCTTCTTTGATTGATCTCAATAGCCCTATTGAGGTATGAGATATTGTTCTGAATGCCATATAGGGCTGAAAGGTCATGAACAAGAAAACCCATGACAGTAACATGGTCTACATGGCCTAAAGGACACAGATCCAACATTGCTTGTTCCATCTCAATCTGTGTGACCACAGCAGATGTGTTTCTCTGTTTTTCAGAGAATTTATTTAGCTGGATGATAGATTCCCATAGATCTGAAAGACAGTCATGGCTATCAGATGGGATCTATAGTATTAAGCACTTTAATCATGATCCTAGAGGATTGGAATGAATGCAAAGCTTACCAACATATCACAGGTCTTGCAGGTCACAAATAAAGTGACAGGTGTGTGATGAAGTCCCAAGACATTACCTATTCCACCTTTAATATTTGAATGAAGCAGACAGCAATAGAAATTACATTTCCATTCAGTGGAGGATTTCAACAAATCAACCACACTTGTGACCAATTCATCACCCAGTGAAATTTGATTCCATTTGAGAGTAAGATCTTTTGGAAGAGCACAGATGGAAATTATTATAGAAGTAGAAGGGAATGCAGTGCTGGGAAGTAAATGGAAATCAGCTATAGCTTAAAGCTCCCTTCCACACACTCACAATAAAAAGGGGTGATTCCATGATACTATCAGATTACTCTCTGAGAACTCTCCAGTGCATGTCATTTTGGTCACATCACCAATGCCAACTCTAACCCGAACATCTTCCAAATGTTCAGCAAGTGGTGAAAAGAGTGACAGCTGACTAACTAAATAGCATTGAGCATCTGTACATCAGCTTGCCAATATAACTTACCAGTGATTTGAAAAGTGATTTTATCAAAGCCATTGTTTGGACTCATTGCCAATAGGGATATTGTGGATGCAAACAGTGAAGGGGGAGTAGAGAGTGCAGTAGGAAAAGGTGACTGAAAGTTGGAATGGGGACCAGGTAGGTGAGTACAAAAGAGGTTGTAGCAGTAGCAAGGAGAGCACAAAGGGATTTTCCTTGAGTGAACAGTGTGGCAGGATGGGACAGAATTCAGGAAGTCAATGCACTACAAGTGGGAATACAGAGGATAGGCTTTGAAATGATGACAATGTCAGGGAATACAACAGATGAAAAGGTTGGGAGGCAGGCTTGATGGAAATAGACAGGTAAAAACTGACAAGGCTCTGCAACAGGAGAGGTGGTCGAGGACAGCAAGACAAGACAAGAGGCAGCCAAAGATAGAACAGAAAGAAATAGTCATGTAAGCAATCTGGGCTGGCAGAAGGTGTGTGACTCACAGAAAACAGAGTAGGACACGGAGACGAGAGCAGGGCAAGATTGGGAGCGTCAGAACTAAGAGGGCGAGAGGGCGGACAAAGACAGGACAATGGAATACGAGATGGGAGATTCAGAGGACGGCGGACAGGATGGAAAGAACCAAGGTAAGGCGAGACACGAATTGCAATGGACCAGGAGCGCGAGAGAAAGATGGACACAAAAGCTCGGGAGAGGTCTTGTGCAGTAGAAAGACAATGGACCACACAAAAAGACGGGTACAAAGTGCGGGAAACAGAAGAGGAATCAAGAAATTTTGACGGTAACACAAGGATCGAGCTGAAAAAGGATGTGAGAAGATCGAGCGATAACCAGTCCCACAGACGACGCAGGAATCCAAGGCACACTCACATAGCTAAAGTTACTATACAGTGTGATTGGTCGTGTATAGGCAGAATACAGGAAGACAATGATCCGAGGGATTGAGTGGTATGAGTCAGAGAGACGTCTCAAAGATTTATTCGACGAAAAAGTCAGGTGATCCGGCGCTATAATCAGTAGAGTCGACTACAGACAGGATCGAATGGGACGAAACGGAGTCACCAAGTCAGCCCAGTATTGTACCACAGTGCGGTGACTGGGATTGCGCTATCCATCCGACCACAGTCACAGGCACTAGCCATTAATTGAAGAGCGGAGAGTACTTCAATCAGACATGGCCCGAAGCATACCTGACACAGACCACGTAGAGGCGTCAATCAAAGAGATATACTATATTGAAAAATACACAGATCGCCTCTCTCTAGTCAGGACTCTCCAGGAGCCAAAGCCAACGGCAACTCATACAACATACACGTTCTCCTTCTGAATCTGGTATCCCTCCAACCGTTTGAAGTATTCCAAACGTTCTCGCCGCTCCTTTTCGTATTTCTGAAAAGGATTTATCAGTTAGTTTGACATGTCCCGTCCTCCATAAAACGTACCTCCCGCGTATCATCCGACAGGTCCAATACGCTCTCTAGTGGACGCGCTTTCCCCTTTCCTTTGACATCCTTTGTACTTTGTTTCCCCTTAGGTCGACCGCGTGCTGGTTTCGCAGGTATTGTCGTCGTAGCCTTTTGGCTCTTTGTCTTAGATTTAGCCGGCGGAGACTTGACAGAAGACTTGGTGCTCTTCTTCTCCGTCACAGCCGCAGCTTTGGTATTCCTCGGCCGTAGCTTCATCCGATCTTGCCCTTCCTCTTCTTTGCTCGTCATACGTTTCGTCCTCGCTCTAGCACCTACCACGGCTTTCCGCGTACTCCGCCTCGGAAGGACAGGTGACGGAGGCGAAGATGACTGTCTCGAGCTCCGACGCACAGACACCGGCGTGGATGAGGGCGTAGGGATATCTTGATAAGATCTCTTGACCCGTCTCGTCAGTGGCTGCGCGGTAAGTGGTTTGTTCGTATCAACAGCCCTCGACTGCGTGCCCAGAACAGCAAAGGCATTGCTGGATCGAGCACCTGGCCGACGATGGGAAGCCACGCCGACCGAGACCTTGACGGGGGATGGGCTAGAAGGAAGGGATGCCCCTTCGTCATCCGAGTCTGGATCTCCACCAGGTGTTGGCGACGTGTGGCGCTTACGTTTGCGAGGTGTGCGCAAGGGGTCCGGAAAAGTAGGTTGCGAGCAAGTCGCATCCTTTTCTGCCAATGGCTGATCACTATTCATCATCAACAAGGGAGCCGTGGGCACATGTGAATGCGACGGGCCAGCAACCGGCTCGTCCGAGTATAGCCCTTCAATATCTTCGTAGTTTGTAGGAATCGGCGCACCAAGCTGGGAAAAGGATGCGAAAGTGGACGCATGGGAAGGGGCGGAAGTGACAATGGTATTGCGTGGGGGCGATTTAACGGCGCTGATGCGCTTGGTGGGCTTATGTGGTGCCCGCTTTGCTTTGATTGCGCGTTCGACAGCGACAAACCCGAATGGGTCGGAATCGGAGGCTTTGGAGGGGGTGTCAATGAGGTACTCGTACCCGGCAGAGTGGTCAGTGAGGCGGGCGTGATCAAAGTTGGTGGTCGAGGGTGGTAACGGGGAGCTGGGTGGAAGCGAAGATGATGGGTGAGAATAAAGCCAGTTTGGTGGGTCTGCGGGGTAAGCCATTGACTTGGGTTTTTTTGGCCGCCGGGGTGGCTCAATGGAGTGGACAGCGGAACGCTTTGGCTTTGATATCCGGACCGGAGACGGCGAGGGTGGGTGAAAAAACTGGTCTGTGATGTCGCGTAGCGCGTTGTCCCGGTCTGAGCGCGAGTGCGATATAGGCGTGCGGAAAGCAAGGACGGAAGACGAGCGATGTACGGGAGCGTAGTTGGGCTGCGAGAACGCGTTTTCGTCGTGAATCGGGGTGTTCTCATCGTTCTCAACGCTCTGTGCATCGTCGGTGTCGGCCTCGCTGATGCGATCGTCGGGGACGGGCGTTGCACGTCGGCGTGGATGTGTGCGCATTGGACGATTGAGAGTTGACAAAGGGAAGAGCGTGGGACTATTGTCCCGCTTGTCAATCACGTGACCTGGTTCGGCTATTGAAGTGGTTCCGGAATGAGCCGGTTCGCTTCGTTGTCATGCTCACAACCTCCGTACGCTCGCTCGTCCGCCATGCTCGACATATGAGCGTGCGCCCATCGTCCGTCAAGAAAACGACCATAGCACGCCTCGCAGAGCTCCGGGCATCCAAATCACCCATCTCCGTCCTCACCGCCTACGATTTCCCATCCGCACGCGCCTGTTCAGCCCACCCAGTCGATGTCATCATTGTCGGCGACTCCCTCGCTCAGGTTTGCCTCGGTTACCCCTCGACAACTCGTCTCACTCTCGATGAAATGCTTCATCACTGCCGTGCCGTTGCCCGGGGGACGACCACCCCCCTTCTTGTCGCCGACATGCCCTTTGGCACCTACGCTCCGGGCCCGCAGGATGCCGTCCGCGCAGCAGTGCGCATGGTCAGAGAGGGTCACATCGAAGCTGTTAAACTCGAAGGCGGCGAAGAACTCGTCCCCCACGTGACCGCACTCACCCAGATCGGCATACCCGTCATGGCCCATATCGGTCTCCTCCCACAACGATCAACCTCTCTTTCAGGATACCGTGTACAAGGACGCACAGCTACGTCTGCTCAGTCCCTTGTTCGAGCCGCACAAGCACTGGAAAAGGCCGGCGCATTCGCCATAGTATTAGAAGCGATGCCCAACCAGCTTGGTGAATACATCACCCGCACGATCAAAATACCAACCATCGGTATTGGTGCTGGTCCAGGAACGAGCGGTCAGGTCCTCGTGTGGGATGACATGCTCGGCATATGGCATGGCCACAAGGCCAAGTGTGTATTTGCTGTTGTCTAAACCCACTGTGGTTCTCATGTCTGTTTCCCAGGTTCGTCCGTCATTTTGCGGACGCTCGAAAAGAGGTTGAGCATGGCGTAGCAGCATATGTCCATGCTGTCAAAGACGGGTCCTTCCCCAATCCCGAGCGGGAAGGATACGCCATGGATCCCTCAGAGTGGGAGTCCTTCTTGCAGTCTCAAGGCCAGAAATATCGGTTGAATGATGGCCCTGATACCATATTACATCGGGAGTGACAGCACACGGACCGCTCAGCCTATCGGACCTCCTCCCATGGGCAAGTGAGATGATGGGGCGGGAAAACAAGAGCTACGTACCATTTAATTTGCCTAATCCTATCACCCCACGAGGTCTGTAGTCGCGTTGTGACGAGCCATGGCCCAAGTGAGGATGGTGGTGTACTAGTAAAAGGTGCATGGTGATACTTCCGTACCCTTCCGTCTAAGTTCCACACGAGGAAAAATCTGTACCCGACCGACCTGGGCTTGCTCCCCTATGGAGCTCTTAGCGATAGCGCAACCAACATACATAGGATAACAATAAGTCTGCACACAAACCAACGATAAAACCAAACTGTGGGTTATGTAAACTTTTTGGCTGAAGTGTTGCAAGGGGCGGAAGAATATCACCTACAGAGCTCCAGATAGATAACATCATCAAACATCCCAAACAACATTACCGCCGTCCACCTTTGATCACCCTCACCCCCGTCGCGTCGTCTCTTGCTGTGTCCCACTCTAAATCCATTGGCTCCGCCGCCTTGTTTGAGCTCGACGTCGTTTGTGCCTGCGCCGACACGCTCGACGTTGATGGTGCGTCACCGCACCCACAATCATACTCTGAATCAAGTTTCGAACAATCAAACACCGGCTTTCCCAACCGAGTATTAACCTCGTTGTGTACTGCGCACAACCTAAGCATGCCTTGTTCAACGACCGTCCTCGAACCTGATGGAAGAAAGCATACCATAGACTTGCCGACAGCCGTGATGCCGTCTGTGCACGAGAGAGATGAGACATGTGCAGGAAATATGCTTGACGTACCTGAGGCGGAAACTTTTTCAACAAACCTTGAAACTCGGCTGCACATTCGCCGCAGGGGTATAGGCGGGAGGTGAGGTACATGTAGGACTCCAATGCTTCCCGTTCGTCTTGCGTCGGATTCTAAAGGGTGTGTGTGTGTCAGAACCCAGTGTGCATGTGCCCGACACGTACCTCGGGGTAGCGCAACGTCATGGTGTGACTGCTAACATCAAAAAAGAACGCGAGGCGAGCACAATAGAAAGACGCACAGCAGTCGCCACGTCGAACGCCCCAGTTCAGCCCTGTCGCACACATGAGGAGTAGAAGAGGAGTACACAGGCCGACGCACTTGGCGGTCTCGTTCCCCAACTTGGACATGATCACACCCCCAATGTTGTGGCCTGCGCCCACAGGTAGACGATCCGAGCCCACCAGGGGCGTCGGATACGGAAGGATGTGCATGTCCTTTTCGACCCCGCCCTCGCCGAAAAACTCGCCCGTCCATGGGTCGATGTACGCACGCGAAGGTGGGTGCAGAAAGGCGATCGTTGCGAGGAGAAACTATCCGAAATGTCTTGAGTGGTGTACTGGTGGGACCAAAGTACGTACAAGGGCGATAATGATGGCAACAAACGAACGCGCAAATCGAGAGATCATGGTCAGTGTAGGATCAAACCTGCAGGATGTGCTCGGTAACCGTTTCAAATGTGACACTTCAAGTGTATGGCAGTGTATGTGTCCCCATGGTTAAAGCTACAGTAAAAACACGCCACCTCTAGAGCACGAGTAGTTTATGAAAAGATTAAACGACGGTGAAATGAATGTTCAATCAAATGTCGCTACAAGATCATGTGCTGTCGTTCTAGTCGTCGTTCGTGTAGAGTCATTACCTTTTAATTACCAGGAAAACATGAACCGTCACCTACAGCCGTCACTGCGATGGTGTCGTGATATTCTGACACACACCACACCCAGCAACGCCAATCCTGGTACCCTCCACAGAACATTGCTGAAGAGGTGCAGGGGGACAAGCTATAGTCCCACCGAGGCCTGAGTTCCCATTAAGCTCCAGCTCTTGTAGTGTACCTGGGAATGTGGGCACATTCCCAGTCAGGTTGTTGGAGCCGAGCAACAAATGGGTAAGTCCCTTGAAAGATGACATAATCGGGATTGTACCCGTGAGTGAGGTAGACGTGAGATCAAGGGTGTGCAGCGAGGCAGTCAGAGACGAAGACGCCGCAAGTGTTGCGAGCACGGAAGGAGATAGCGTTTGAGAGTTGATTAACCTAGCAATATGTCAAACGAACATTCTGTAAGAAAAACGAAGTAAACTTGCAGACTCTGAAGTCCCGTAAGACTGGAAAAGCTGCTTGGAAGCGTAGAGCCCATTTGCGAGTTACGGAGTAGCTCAAGGGTGGAAAGGTGTGCAAGGCCAGATGAGGTAAACAGCGAGTTTGGCAGAGCTGTGATGGCGGTGGACTCGAGATGAAGAGTCGTGAGAGAGGTCAAGTTGGTAAAAGAGCTTGGTAAGGAACCGGCTGATCAAAGTAACGGTTGAGGACATAATGGAATCAACTCAAAACAACATCTCACCTGGAATTGTGTTCCCTCCGACGACTCGAAGCGTCTGCAGCGTCGTCAAACCGCCCACCTCACTGGGAAGTATAGCTGGGACTCCGGGGTAGGTAAGTTGCCTAAACAGCCATTATGAATGAGGCCTCAGGGTACCACGCATATCAATATCACCCACAACGAGTCGACCTGCCCCGAAGCATCACAACTCACCCCCGTCCAAACACAGAAATTGACATTTTGAGCCCAACTACCGTTCCCAAGAGTAGCTTGCCCGTCTGAATTTGCGGTCTCGTAGATGGCACGAAGGCTGCAAAATTGGATAGCATCATTGATCGCCTGAGTACTCTGGACGTTCGATGAGCTGGACGTGTATGACGAAGGAACAGCTTGAAGGGTCGAGAGACATGATGAACATGGATAGCTATGAGGTGCAGTGGGTCCGTTGAGGGTGTATTGTGAGAGACATTGTTGAGCATCCACAGAAAGTTCGTGAGCAGTGGAAGTTGTTTGACTTGGCGCAGAAAGTGAGAAAACACGGAGGTTCAGAAAGATGGCATCCCCAATTAAAAGAAAAAGGATTATAATGAGCAAGATGAGGAAACAGTGCGACCGGCGTTGTTGCTTCCGCACGCGAGACTCGTGTTCGGGGTCTTGAAACTGACATAGACAGCGACGTTTTTCGACGTGAAGGGGCTGCCACTGCGACAGACGCGGGTCTTTTACGGGGACAAGATCCGGCTCGGTATTGAGCGTCCGCACGTCAAAGAAGAGCTTGGTAAACCTGTCCCGGAGGCGAGACGATGGCGGCAATCCACCTGCCTCGACATCCTGGGAAGGTGTTGGGTTCATCCGCTTTGAACGTTTTGAGCTGCTTCGGCCAAAGGAGAACCGCGATGAAGGTGCTATTGTTGATGTCGGAGAGAACTTGGATGTCTCGACCTGGATGTCTGGGCAATTGGGAGGAGGGTTGATAGAAAGATGTTCGCGAAATTTGGAGTTCATCAGCGCGAGGGTCAGTAAAAAGAACGATAAAGAAAAACGAGAGGTCGTGATAGTCAAAATTATAGAAAAGGCATGCCACCAAGGTCCAAGAAGAATGGTCATGGCATTCACAATAAGCGATCCAAATCTGGTAATCAATGTTTGTACCTGTTTGACGTTGGAAGGTCGTTTAAAACTCGGGGCGAAATAATCTGAATTAGTGTCAATTAGATCTGCCTGAAAAGGTGTGGTGAGTGCGATGGCATCCCAAATTCGATTGCTGTAACCGTGAACCTGAATTCGATGGGGTGTCAGTCATGACACCACCGTTTCCTCATCAGCCCCACCAGACCCTTTTTTATGACGTCGTCTCCGGCTCTTCTTCTGCGCGCCATCTTTGGCATCCAGTTCCGCCTCAGTAAGATGCGGTGCAGCGCCATCGAGATCAAGTTTCCGCTTTTGCGACTTGTCCGCGACTTCTGGCTGATTGACATCGTCTTCGCCCTGCCTCGCTCTTAGTTTTACGCGCTCTTTCTTACCCTTCCGTTTCTTCTTTTCTCCCTGTACTTCGGCAGCTCCGCTCTTCGAGCTTGTGACTGTCTCGACCGACCAGGCACCCCCGTGGCTGGAGCCCACGCGGGAGCGTAGCTGTTCGCGAAAATCTTTTAAACGTTCAGTTCGCTTTGGGTCCCAGCTCTTCTTTGCCTTGCCACCTAGACAGTTGGCGTCGTACAGATGAATCGTCGAAGGTAAGACACGAACCTTTGTCAACACGATAAGGCGCCAACTTCTTGAGCCCAACGTAAGAGTTCAACTCCACATCTGTCGCAAGTAGGATTTCTGCAGGGGTGAGACCGTAATTTTCGGGAGTCGTAGAAGTGTAGTAAAAACGCGTAGGCATGTGAGAGGTCTGCAGATTTTGTGTAAATACTGCCACACTATGAGCAAACTTTGCCGACTTACTATGGTACTGAATCCAAGTCTGTTCACCACTTCATCCATGTATACATCCACCTTGCGTTTGCGTTCTTCCTCCGTACCCTTCCATTCCTCATCAACATCCCGGCCGTCCTGAACCATGTCTGCATCCATCTCGTCCAGATCCACTCCCACATCTTCGTCCGCTTTCTCGTTTTTTTTCTTCTCTTTCTTCTTCTGCTTCTTCAGTTCCTTCTTTGATGTGGTGCTTGGGGGTTTGACGTCGTCAATGTTAATATCATCGTCCCAGGTCGGTTTTTTAGCGTCGTCATCATCATCAGCTACGTACACGCATCAGTCGTGCACAGATATCGGCGATACTAGATTTCTTACCAATGCCGTCTATACCACCGTACAACTCCACCATTTGCGCATTGTGCTTCGAGGCATCCCAATCGGTGTCAAGATCAAGATGGGCAAGGACTATGCGACAGAATACAACCCCATCAATAAGTAATTGAAGGCTTGGTGACAACAAACAAACAAATTCTGCTCACCTTCACCACTAAGACCGCTCAGACCACCTTCAGAATTCACCATCTCGAGCTTCCGCCGGAGTTCCTTGGCTTTCAGTGCCTTCATGCGCGCAAGCTCCTCCTTTCTTTGTTGCTTTTTCGATTTATCTTTGTCCGGTATGTTTTTTTGGACTGGAAAAGCACCCTCGTCTTTTTGGGTCACTGCAGCTTCTGCCAGTGTGCGTTCTCTTCTGATCTCCTTTCTTCGCGCTTCAAGGAGTGATCGCTCCTCCGCTTCTTGTCGTTCCTTTTTCCGAGCACGGGCGTCTTTCCGAGTAGTGGACTGGCGTCGAGCGGACGCAGCATTACGAGGAAATGATGAAATCAGCGCGCCACCTCTGCATGAGTGTCAATGTGAATGTTTGGAAGTCACGACAGGTTAGCTCAGGAAACTTATACAAGAGAAGAGTGCGCACGGTTCTTCGAATCTGAAATTGTAGGACGTCTCAAATGCGTCTGCAAGGTCTTCGAACGAGTTCTCGTCTGAAAGAGTGACAAGCTGTTCATTGTCCGAGTTCTCGTTCATGACGCTATCGACGTCTGAATCGGCCTGAGAGGTGAGAGGTCTCCGTTTGGATTTTTTCGACGAAGATTCAACGATTTCATTATACGTAGGGACACGCCGGTTTGAGCGATCTATCCATCCCCGATTGAAAATGTAGCTGTATTAAAAATGTCAACCACTCGATTGGGACCGAGACTTGCCCGTCACACCAAGACGAAGCAAGAGTCAGAAACACGTACTTCATCAAAAACTCTTGATCGGCCTCTTCCTTGGATATTTCGTCGCGCTGCTTTGTGGTTTTCCGGCCGTGTCCTTCGTATATTTCTGGGATTCCCTCCCTTTTCTTCCTCTTCTTTTTCCTTTCCTTTTCGCCACCTTCCGTGGTCTGGACATTGTCAATAGCACTTCCTTCGTCTGTCTCAACAGTGATGATATTTTGAATGTCTTCGCCGACCTCCCGTTCTAAGAATGCCTTATATTCCTCTTCCTCCAACTCAACTTCGTTACGTGTTCGCGAGCGCGGCACAAGTAGGTCATCGTCTCCTAGTTTTCCGAATCAGGAGCTCAAGTCAATTACTTGCGACCCTCGCGTCCAGAAATGCAATCACCTTCTTCAGAATCAATTACCCCACGGAATGCGGCACGGGTTTCTGAGCGAAGAAGTGCTTGTTCCTCTGTGTGTGTCAACGGCAGTGGCTCGACACTCGAAAAGCGTGAATGTGGGTCCGCCTCAGCGAGTGCGGACGCGAGGACAGCCTCCCGGACCGTTAGTGGTTTCGACTAGTTGACACATACATATCGGCGCCAGCAACGATAGTAAAAGTGAATCGCGCCCACCTTTTCTTTTGTCTTGGACTTTTTTGCTGGTGCCTTGTCCTGTGTGCGCGTATGTTCTTCTATCCAGGTGAGTTGAATTGCAATTCTCGAATGTTGACAGCCGCAAGAAACCCAACACACCTTCGAACACCCGCCTTTCGCCTTCATATATTGTTGGGTCCCTTTTCCTGATCAATGCAAGGGTCCGAAGAATGGTAACATCCACAGCCGGTGTGAGTTCTTCTCCGTCCGAATCTTCTTCCGTATCTTCGGAACTGTCGGAATCGCCACCATTAGAAGCCCTCGAGTCGAAGTCGGATCCATATTTCTCTTTCACTGTATCGTATTTGATGCATGTCAGCACAGTCCAGAATCAAGATTTCGACGCACGCTTCGCAAGCACCTCCCTTTCTTTCTTGTACTCGAACGCTTTTGCGAAATGTTCATTGATTATAAGGGTGTGCAAGTCATTAGAGTCTGAATCCGAATCAGAGAGCATGTTGTATATCTTACGCAAGGGCGTCAGCGGACAGCAGCCATACAGTGCAAGTGGTTGTTTGCGCTTGTTATGATCACAAGCTCTTACCGTGTTTGGAACTATAAGGCACGCATGATCACCTTGTGCTACAGACAGACCTAACCTTTTGCTGTGGAGATGAAGCTATCCGTTTAATTGGGTCGTTGAGAAGAGTCCACTGGATTGCAGTGAACACGCTTGTTGGATGAGGCGGCTAAAGCTGGTGGCGTATGAGTGTTTGTGCATGTTAGGATCCCAAGTGACTTGGCTGCCAAGAACCCGCTCGTTCTGGCTTTCAAAGATAAAGCTGGGGAATTTATTCTGTGAGCTTGTGCCAGTAGAATCGAGTCGGTAAACCCTAACTCTGTTGAAACCGACTCCGACGCTCACGCGACTTCTGTCTCGCGTACAAATTCGACCTGGCTTGGCTAGACAACCTGGCTGTGGCACACGTTCTTGGCTTTCCGATAACGGATGCATTCGTCCAAGACTTTCCAGGAAGCAGAGGTTCGATCAACCCTCGCCATTGGGTGAACGAATCGCACTAATACCTTCTTTCCCAAAGGTCATCTATGATCGCGCTACGAGATTCGAGTTCGCCGCAGAGTTCAAGTCCGCATTTCGCCTTTATCTCGAGGCGACCGATGCGTTCCTCCATCTCTCACGCTCGCCTGTAGCCAGCCCCGCGTTTCAGGCACAGTGCAAGGAAAATGCGTCAAAAGCCATTCAACGGGCCGAAAAGATCAAAAAGGCCAGCAAGGTGCCCGGGGCCCAGATCGGCCTCATTGCGGCGCCAATTGACCCTTTCGCCGCCGGTGAGCGTCCTAGCTCTTTACCAAGCAGAGTTACTTACCATTGCACAGATCACCAGGCCTATATACTTCGAAAGTCTTCAACCGTCAACAGCGTCCGTTACCCTCTCTGGAATGAACCTATCCCCTTGCCGTGGAATCCAGGCACCCATTACTCGTACGTAGAGCTGGATTTTAACCGACGCTCCCACATGCTACAGTACTGACTCTCATATAAGCGATCCGCATGGCCAGCCGCCTATCCCGTTGTCTAGGGCTACTTCTGAAACTATCACGTGGAAAAGACCACCTCGCGACCCGTTTACATTCAGAGAGGAGAGTCTAATTTTGACAGCCGCTGACATAGAGCAGAACACTATCAACGACTGTTCTGTTTGTGCTGCCGTAGCTGTCTGCATTCAGCACGACCAGAGATTCGGCTCAAGGGTGCGTTCTTTCATTCCTATCCTCCCTATTTGAGTTTCTTGCCCCACACGTCGATCCAGCTCGATTATATTCAGCTTGTCTTCCTGCCAGCTATGTCTGATTCCGATAGTGTTCATGTACTAACCCCCCAAAAAATTCAAAAGTTACTATCCTCATCTTTGCTCCCCGGAAATCAGCCGGGAAAATATGACCTCAAGGTGTATCTCAATGGCGATTTCAGACGAGTATACGGCCCACTTTTAATTCAGCTTACTGTCACTCACAAAATGTCCCAATCCTCTATCAAACGCTGTAGATGTGTGAGTGTTGATTAAATTGGAGGATAAAAGATTTTGATGTTCTCATTCTGTATCGCATCGTCTATCGAACCCCCTTTATATGTAACACGACATTGGCTACACTGCCATTTATTGTTGAAGCTATCGATGATTTACTTCCGTATGATGATACCGGGTGCCCGATGGGAATTTCATCGGGGCGGCTTGGAGTCGCTTGGCCGGCACTGATCGAAAAAGCTGTATGTCATCATAATGTTGACGTGAGGTGGCGAGACTAATGTTGCCGCACGCATCAGTATATGAAATTAATGGGAGGATATGATTTTCCCGGGTCGTGAGTGATGTTTAGTTTTTTCTTTCCCTCTTTGATCTCGTGTGATACACGTGTATTTTACCATAGGAATTCTTCCATAGACTTGCGGTGCGTGCGTGGCTGTTTCATGTTGCATGTGTTCCGCTGAGCCGGATGCTATGTAATAAAGGATATTGACGGGTTGGATACCCGAACATATCGACCTACAAAGGTGAAGCTTCCAATCTTTTGCATTCTGCTAGGTATATTTGTTGGCAGGATACTATTTTATTTCCTCATTAACTCATATCTGTATGTACCTTTTACTGACATGTTTACTCCTTTGGCGTCAACGCCTAACTTGCAGCACTGCATTCGAAAGGGAAAGAATGTGGGAGAGAATAGTAAATGGGTTTCGAAAGGGTAAGCCCGAGACATCTCCTCTGCGGAGAATTTTTCCGATCGATCATAGGCTACTGTGTGCTCACTGTCGGGACGGATGCCAAGACGATGTTAAAAATTACGGGGGTGAAGTTGTTACCTTCACACAACTACGCCGTCGTCGGTGAGTTTGTCGTCTTGGCCGTATTGTTCCCAATCTCGAACTCATGGGTGGCCAAACTCAGATATTCAAGAAAGGAGAAACGAGCGATGGTTAAAGCTGATAGATTCGAGGGTACCCGTGGCTGGTCTATCCTCTCATTCTGAATGCAAGAGCGGATCGAGCATGAGCGATTCGCGTAAGTGTTAGAAGTTGTCTGTCTTGTAATGTTGGGTGAACTCTGATAGGTATGCTCGATATGCGATGGGACGATATATGTGCCGCATTCGAGGGTATATATGCTTCGTGGAACCCAGAGCTCCTGAATAACGGTGTGGATTTCCATGGGTAAGTTTTTTGGGTATAGAGTTACCTGGTCATTCCGGTTATATTACTCACTTTTAGGGTGTGGAAACCGGCTGATGCAGATGACAAAGTGCAAGGTAGTCTGTCTCTTGGATGCAGAACTTCCCACTGAATGAAGTTGTTATATTTCAGCATCTGTGCACTCGCTGCGGTTACTCTACGAATGCCGAAATGCACCAGATGGGATTGATGACTCGCTCCATGCCAGAAATGATGTCTGGGTCCTCCTTACCAGACATTTTTCTCAGACTTGCAGAGAAGCCGGGTATATTTCGCTGGCAGTACAACCTGCAGACGAAGATGACTGGAGAGACTTGTGGACGAAAACTGGGGGCACAGAGACCAGGGTAAAATGATTCTTAGGCTTTACGAATCGTCTACATAATTGCCACCCCACAGGGCCCCTATACCACCTCACCAAATGTGCTAGTGAGAACGAAGGTTGGAAAGGACCATCCGATCCTATCGAATTCCTCAAATCCCGCCAAGACCTCTGGTGCTCTGTCGGTTCTAGCCAGCTATGACGGTTCATTCGATGATATTTATTTCACCATCAACGTACTCTGCGGAGCAGATGTTAAAATTTGGTGGGACGAAGCGGCAGGGACAGGTAACTTTACCAGTCCCAGGGACTGTGAGTTCAGTACCAACGTGCATCTCTGTTGACAAGACGTCGTTTCCAACGAACGCTTACATGCATCTGATAGGTCAGCGGCACGCTCACGACTAAGAATGCGGGTGGAAATCATACGCACCCTACGTACATGCTCAATCCACAGTGGCACCTTTGCATTTATGATGATGGAGATGGAAAGGGTGCAAGAGGTGCGCCCATCTCCGACGGAGGAGCTTCGCCTTTGAGGGGGCACTTGGGGAGTTCAAGATTCATGAGTGGGAGAAGCAGGGTGGGCCAAAAGCCCGTCGTAGCACTCAGTGCGCAAGGTCCTAGAGAAGTACCGCTGAACGTGACTGCCGCCTGGTCTTCAGGCGAACGGATTGTCGAGTAAGTAGAGTCTTCGCCATGTTTACGTTGAGACGCTCATGTCGCTGCGTAGGCTGGTGCAAAAGGAAGTCGTCACTTCTTCTGGGGCATACACGTACGGACGAGCAAAGGCGGTCGCAAACATGGCACGTAAGTCCTGGCGCACTTGTTTCCACACCGTCACAGTTAATGTGAGAAGCGGGTGACTACACCGTGGTCCTTTCTGCATTCGAGCCTCAAATTCATCTCGGGCAATTCATGCTCAAGGTTGAGAGCTCGCACCGGTTTGATCTCAAGGTTATCCCACCCGAAGGGGCGGGAATGTATACGAGGATCTCGAAAGGCGAATGGTAAGAATCCTCTGTCGATGTCGATCGTGCGACTCAACACTTTAAAAGGGGCGGCCATACAGCTGCTGGAGGACCGAGTCATGAACGGTATCATTCGAATCCTATCTACGAGGTCCAGCTCTCATCCAATGCACAGCTCGGGTATGTCGATCGTGACTACTCCGCCCGCTCTACTGACATGCTTGCTTATGGTAGTGCTCGCTTACAACTGACCTCACCTACGCCCGCCGCTGCGCTCAATCTTTCCCTCTTTCACGCATCCGCCTCTATATCCGAAACCCCCTTTCTCGACCGCACTATAGGTTCGTCGGGTCCATATAGCGACGCCCTCGCGGGGGCATACATCCCGCCCCGTATGTTGAGCCCGGGTAGATATTTGCTTGTGCCGTCGACATTTGCTGCCGGGGTGCACGCTTCGTTCCAATTAGTGGTATATTCCTCCGATTCACGTTGCGTCGTTTCCAGGCGGTCATAGCCTGCAAGTCGTCGCGCTATCCCTCGGATTGTCCTTATATTATGTCGTGTCATGTCGTATATCACCAATGTAAATTGGAACAACACCTCATTCGTACGACTCTGGTGTGCCATCTTGATGACTACTAATGCCTAGAGGCGAGAGTAGGAAGTCGTTGACCCGTTTGAGCGTCGTTCGAGATGGGTTTGCTTGTGGATAGCTGGATATGATCCACTGAAGACGGGTTCTGAGCGTATCTTTAGCTACGAAGCGGATAGATGAGTATGCAAGATCTGTTGGTCGAACGTCACCGTAACGTACACATGTCATCGCGTGTGTTTCCCCTCGAGCACCAAGTTCCGTCTGGGTAAAAGAAGAGCGCCAGGGCGGCAACAGCAACGCCGACACTGATGTCTGTCCCAGTGTTACACGCGATACAGACCGTGCGTCCGTTCTGGAGGTGGTGTTGAATGAACGGCATCGAACGCGGTAAAACAACAGCAAGAAAGCGGCGTTGGCCCTTTTTTCCGTCCGGGGTTTGAATGCTCAACGTCCTGGGCGCTTCGGTGGCGTCCCGTGTCAGCGTGTTGGGCGTCAAACGTAAAAAGGCAATGCCTAGGGGAGCGCTTGATTGTCGCAAGGAAGCCATGTTACAGATCGAGATTCGCCCCGATGTGTGTTCGATCGGGGTGCCGAAAGGTTGAAGATTTATGGCATCACTATCGTGTTGCGAGGTGTCTGCAACAAGCGCACGAACGAGACCTGGAAGATCCAAAGGCCCTGCAGACAGGATCCTGTCGTGGTGTCTCCAGTATAAGCTAGGGGTGAGACCCTAGAAAAGGGAGGAGCTTATTGACAGATGCCAAGATAAGATGAAAAACCGACCATGCTCCAGACTTCGTGATCGTCACCAGATCCCTGGATGTAGGCAAAACCAGAAGCCCGACGTTCCATGCCGTCCAAGACTTGTTTCGAGGCAGATACACATATGATCGGGTAGAACGCGCAGTTAGACGGCTTCGGAAACACGGTCGTAGCGGGGGTTATCCATATTGGACGGAGTGGACGATCCAGGCTTGGTAGTCGATACGAGGAAGCCTGGCGAGAGATCAGTGAGGTTGCGAAGCAAAGACTAGAAAAGGTACCGCAAGCTGGGAAGCCCATCCGTCGAGCATGAGCTCTATTCGGCCATGTTCCTGGGGGCTGACACTGCCCGGCGGGGTATAGAGCGCCGTGTCCAAACCCTGGGCACGATTGACTACAGCGCACCAGATTGGGACTGTTTTCGACAACGCATCGGGGATGCGCTTCCCAGCTCTCGTGGAATCCACGAGGACTACCCTATGCGGAATAAACGCTGATGCGTTGCAACGAGATGAAACACACCCCGCGTGGTCGACGATCAGGGGAAGAATGTGCAGGTTAGGTCTGCGCAGATTGAAACTCCAGTTGTTGGTATGGCCATCTGTGGATTTAAAGTAGGCACGCTCTGTGGATGCCTGGTGGGAGTGAAGGGCGAACAGAGAGGGTCGACCTGCTTACGATCTCTGGGTCGGTGTACCAAGCGCCGCAGCGCATGTTGGCTGGTGTCCGTCAACACAGAGACATGCGGCGACGCGGCACGTACGAAGCAACGGCAAGTCAGGGTAATGTTCGTGCACTTGTTTGACGAACACGGCGTCTTCCGCGATGGAGCGGATGCGATTAAATATCGAATGGGACTCTTTCCTGAGGTGAGCCAGCGCGTTGTCCATCACGTAATTGGTTAACCACGTCCAGACCAGCGACGATGAATTACTAAATTACTACTTTCTTTCTTCTTACTTTGCACCGACCCATGTCGGCTAATCGTTCCTTGCTGTCCTTGACTCTCCTTCTAGCTACCCGCGTCGTCGACGCCGCACGCGTTCACGACCCAAACGTTGTCCTCGATACCAGCAATGGCACCACGGTCGTGTACAGCCCACTCACAGGCCAGCAAATCCCTCAGGGCCTCGCCTCCGACGGCAGTGGCTCCGGTTTCTCGCTCAGCGCGGTTCTATGGATTGTCTTCTCCTTCATCGTCGGTGCACCCCTTCTCTTCGTGGGTTTCCGCGGGCGGCGTTTAACACTCGCCGCCGCCGTTGGCACCGCTGCTACGCTTGCCTGTGAGCACGTCTGTTGTCGCTGTTCCATCGTTGACCTCGACGCTATCCTAGCCTGGGCTGTCATTATAAACACCCTGGACAATGTCGGTGTTTCAGATGTGCCTTTTACTGTCTGCATTCTCGTCATGTTCATCATGGGCTTCGGCTTTGGCCTCTTGGAGATGTCCCGCATCGTCGCCATTCTCATCCTGGGAATTTTTGGTGGTCTGGCAATTGGTGTCCGCGTCATTCTCCTGGGAAACGGTCTTCTCATTTCCGATCCTGATATCTTTTTCGCCAACTGGCTTATCATAGGCGTGTGTGGTATCGCTGGAAGTATCCTCGTCATCTGGAAGCAGAGATACGGTATAGTATGACATCTCACCGTGTTTCGTTCCGGACATACTAATAGCATCATTTCGTAGCTCAACGGATGTGCTTCAACTGGTTCGTTCTTGTGTGCCCTTGGGTTTGACCTCGTCATCAACAAGCAATCCGGTATGAGCCGTGGACTTCGCTTTCTCTTTGACAGAAACCGTTATCATGTTGTGGTGCGTTTTCCCCAGTGTGGCCGAGAAGTACACCGTTCATCGGTGACCCTTGCAGGACACCGTGTCAAATGGATATTTGCCACCCCTGACGACGGTGATCATTCTTGCTGTATCTTTGGGAGTAACGTACGTTGCAACATCACCGCACGACACGGATCCAACATTTTTTTTCCCTTTTCAGCCCTGCTTTTGCATTTGCACAATGGAAAGTCTTCAAACAGCCCTTTAGCGGGGCCATGCACGAAACCTTTATTGGATCACTCTGTGAACCACAGGATGTTCCCCGAGACGAAGAATCGGTATCGGTTCCACAGCGGTCCGTGGATATGCCTGACACGCCAATGTCGGAGAAGTCACCTAAACCACCATTCTCTGAAAATCCTAAGCATGGTTAAAACATTTCGTTTTTACATTAGACGGGCGACCGGACTCGGTTTCATATGGGCACCCATGGTTATCACGACATGATTGCTGCTATTTCTCGTAGAGGTGTTATAATACCCCGACGCTATCGTATAGGCAGAGCATTTGGCATTTGCGCATTCTTTATCTGACAATTGCACATACTCATTGCTCTCATAGAAGCAATGGAACACTTGGTTGTGGAGACTAAGCTTATAGCGGACAAAGAGCGGGACAACGTCCAACATAGTTGATTCCAAAAAAGGCAATTCACATGTTATTGCCGACAATCACAAGAGTTATGAACAGGTCCAGGACGCGACTCCACTCCATTAACCCAACTGGTTTTGTCTCCATTCCATACTCAGATCATGTCACGAAACGGTGAGAAGAAACCAGTTGGGTTTGCGACCCACATCACCGCAGGTGGCATCGCCGGCGCGATGGAAGCGGTACGTAGTCTTCGATGGGGAACGTTGTGCTCATCGACCACCAGTTGTGTTGTCAACCGCTCGACACCATCAAGGTGCGGATGCAGCTTTCCAGGACTGGCAGGGCACCGGGGGTAGGTATCCACGTTTTTCGATGCAGACCAGACACTAAGGGCAGCAGACGAAACCTCGCGGTGTCATTACAACTGGTATTCGCATCGTGCGGCGGGAAACCCCGCTTGCACTGTACAAGGGACTCGGTGCGGTCTTATCCGGAATTGTCCCCAAGATGGCCATCCGCTTTGCGAGCTTCGAGACGTACAAGGGATGGTTGGCAGACAAAGCCACGGGGAAGACGAGCGTCGGTAATATCTTTGTCGGTACGTTGACAGCGTTGAGTACTATAAACTTGTTCATGATTTTGGCTAGCCGGGCTTGCCGCCGGCACCACGGAGGCGATAGCCGTTGTCTGTCCTATGGAAGTAGTCAAGATCAGATTGCAGGCCCAGCAACATTCGCTGGTAGATCCGCTGGAAGTGCCACGATATCGCAATGCAGCACATGCTGTTTACACCATCGTGCGGGAGGAAGGAATTTCGACACTGTATAGAGGTGTCTCGCTGACCGCTCTACGGCAAGCGACCAATCAGGGTGAGAAGTGATGTGATGATCAGCTGATCTAGCTAAACTGTTGGTGTGATGGTGGCGTCAGGTGCGAATTTCACGGCATACCAAGAACTGAAGAAGCTGGCGCATCGATACCACCCTGATCTCATCGAACTTCCATCGTACCAGCACATGATAATCGGGCTGATATCCGGAGCCATGGGCCCGTTTTCTAATGCCCCTATCGACACAATTAAAACACGTGAGTTTTGTAGGGGTTAATGAATGAAGCTGACTGTTGCGTAAAGGGTTGCAAAAGAGAACATGGGATCCAGAGGTCAGCGCGTTCCAGCGAATATCGATCATTTCCAAGGACATGTGGCGCCAAGAGGGGGCAAGGTCGTTTTACAAGGGTATCACGCCGCGAGTTCTGCGGGTTGCGCCTGGACAAGCGATCGTATTCGCTGTATATGAGAAGGTGAAGACGATCATTGAGAAAATCAGCGTGACCCCTTCAAGCGATCATTATACCGAATAAATGTATCTAATTTACCCGAGTTGAGATCAATAACGAGTCAGACGGAGTTGGGCAGTTAAAACCTCCGCAGAGTGTGACATGTGACGCGTGACCGATGTGAGATATGAAGTTCCCACGGGCGATAAACATCGGTACACAGACGGCGAGTGGACTACCTGTTCTTTCTTTCTTTCGTCCGGCGCGTCCACCAACCGTTTCTTTCCCCGACGCGTCTTTACTCGTGCGCGATGGCATCTTGGAGCCCTCAGCCAGCAGGATTGCACGAAATCCTGCAGACGATACGCGATTCTACAGACACCCAAAACAAAGTCCAACGAGCCATCACTCATGTACGACCGCCCTCTTTTTGTTTCCGATCTCATCATGTTTACCTCGATTTTACTTAGAAACTCAACACATTCACGCGTGTACCAGACTACATTGCATATCTAGCCCATATCTTGGCTGCATTGCCGCAAGAGGAGGACCAGATCCGGACAATTGCTGGCTACCTTCTCAAGAACAACGCCTATCTTATCCTCAAGGCTTCCCCAGAGGTGGCCCAGTATGCCAAAGTCGCCGTCCTCTCCGCTTTCAATGACCCCTCCGCCTTGGTTCGTACCGCTGCCGGACAAGACATCGTTTCATTCCTAGGGGTTCTGGAACCAAAAAATTGGCCCGATTGTCTCGAGCAACTCATTTCTATGCTGGACGATCCAAATCGTCAAGAGGTGAGTACACAACTACTTGCAAAGTCTGCCACCGCCATCCCTGTGGCCGTGCGGACGTGTCATCGTGTGATACCGTGTGCCATGTTGACTCGGCGCTGCGTCGTTTGTTCGGGCAGTATACCGCTCTATTCGGAGGATTGACGGGACAAGCATTCTGCTTAGCATGCCGTGATACACTGCTTGGCGATGTCACGGTCGCAACCTTTCACTTCCGCAGTGATCGCGGTGCCTCTTGTTTTATTACCTCAGTTCGCCTGTCGATGTTGTTTAAATCGCCTACTAAACGTTGAGTACAGGCTGCTTTTAGTGTTTTTGAGAAAGCTTGCGAAGACTTTCCGCGCAAACTCGACATCGAGATCAATGGAACGCGTCCTCTCGACTTCATGATTCCAAAATTCTTGATGCTATCAGAACATCCCTCGCCTAAAATGCGCTCCCACGCCGTCGCATGCCTGTCTTATTTTGTACCAATCAACTCACAGTCGCTTTTCGCGCATATCGACACCTTCATCGCTTGCTTATTCAAACGTGCCTCGGACGAAGACCCTTCAGTGCGCCGCCATGTGTGCCAAGCTCTCGTGTTACTCCTCGCTGCTCGACCAGAGAAGCTCATGCCTGAAATGACCAACGTTGCAGAGTATATGTTGTACTCTACAAAGGACAAAAACGAGAGTGTCGCATTAGAAGCTTGTGAATTCTGGCTGACTTTTGCAGAGGACCCTGAGCTTGCACCGTACCTGCATCCCCTCCTTGGCCGTGTGGCTCCGGTACTTCTCGATTGCATGGTTTATGGTGAAGACGACCTACTCTGGCTTGAGGGAGATACCGAAGACACTACCGTACCCGACAAGGAAACCGACATAAAGCCGCGTCACTACGGCGCGAAATCGCATGGCCTGGAGCGCGAGGGACATGAGTCCGCCGAAGACGCTGCTAAGCGCGGAGCATATGGCCAGGAAACCATCGACGACGACGACGAAGAATATGATCTGGACGAAGATGAATTTGCTGATGAAATGTCTACCGAGTGGAATCTCCGGAAATGTGCCGCTGCCGCTTTGGATGTATTAGCTGTCAGATTCGGTGCAGAACTTATGAACGTCCTCCTTTCGCCCTTGAAAGACAAACTATGGAGCACGGAGTGGCTACAAAGAGAGAGCGCGATACTAGCATTGGGTGCTATGGCTGAAGGTGAGCCTTGTTCAGCCCACCCTGCCAACGTGGCGTTAACCAGACAATAAGGTTGCATTGATTTTATTGAGGAACACTTAAAGGTCCTTATCCCTTACCTATTGAATACACTGAACGACCCTAAGGTACGTAACGCAATAAGTGTACGTGATTTATTGCTAGAATTCGAATTCCGTAGCCCCTTATTCGTTCCATCACCTGCTGGACCCTTGGCCGCTACGCGAGCTGGTGCACTCAGCCGATATCAGAAGAACACAAGAATCGATACTTTATCCCTACAATGGAAGGTGTATGTACGAATTCTGTGACCAGTTATTCACTACCTCATTCACCGCATAGCTCCTTCGGATGGTTTTGGATGATAACAAACGGGTACAAGAGGCTGGCTGTAGTGCATTTGCGACACTCGAGGAAGATGCTGGAGCAGAGTTGTCACCTTACCTCGAACCGGTCTTGCGCAATTTGGTTTTCGCTTTTCAGAAGTACCAGCACAAGAACATGCTCATTTTATATGATGCGATCGGTACCCTCGCGGACGCTGTCGGGCGTGCATTGTCAAATCCTCAATATGTCGAGATATTGATGCCACCACTCACTAATCGATGGAATAAACTACTAGATGACGATGACGATCTAATCCCCTTGCTCGAGGTAAAACCTCCGTGATCGACTTCGAGATCTGATGTGACTGAAACTTGTTTCGTAGTGTCTTTCCTCAGTTGCAGTTGCTATGGGGCCAGGATTCACGCCATACGCACCCCTTGTTTTCCAGCGGTGTGTCAATATTGTCCATTCATCGCTTCTTCAGTACCAGGCGTTCCAACAAAATCCTGAGTTGGATGAGCCTGACAAGTCTTTCCTTGTCGTATCGCTGGACCTCCTCTCGGGCCTAGCGCAGGGATTAGGTGTCGCTCTGGAGCCCGTTATCTCGCATGCGCAACCAAGTCTTCTTACGTTGCTTACTGTTTGCCTAAAGCACCCACAAGCACCCGTGCGTCAGTCGGCCTATGCGCTCGTTGGTGATTTGGCAATGGGATGCTTTAATCTGTTGCGACCTCACCTCCCTGCCATTATGAATGAGCTCGTCCTCCAGCTCGATCCAGAACCGAAGGTGGAGTTCATCAGTGCGTGTAACAATGCTGCATGGTCTGTTGGTGAAGTGGCACTGCGGTACGGACGAGGTACGGATTTCGGAAACCTGTTTCCTCATCACTTATTGCATCCGCGCTTTACTTAGACGAGCCCGAGTTCCAACAATGGGTCAACCCTCTAATTGCCCGTTTGATTCCGATTCTACTACACCCCAAAGCGCCCCGCAGCCTGCACGAAAATGCCGCCGTGTCCATCGGCCGCATTGGACTCATGCACCCCGTCCTTGTTGCACCCCATCTACCAGAGTTTGCCCAAGCGTGGTGCCAGGCATTGTACGAGATACGTGACAACGAGGAGAAGGATTCTGCATTCCGTGGGTTCTGCACTCTTGTGCAAACAAACCCCGCTGGTATTGCCAAGGTAGTCTTGCTTCTTAAACTCTGGTCAAAGGCTAATAAGATTACTCCGCCCGTAGAGTTTATTGTGGTTTTGTAACGCCATCGTTCGGTGGAACAACCCGTCTCCGGAACTTAATGCAATGTTCCAGCAGCTCCTGTCAGGGTTCCGGAATCACGATGTTGCCGGGTGGCAAGCCCAAGTAACTTCCTTTCCCCCAGGTATTCAAGAGAGACTCGCGGCGCGATACGGGGTATAATGAGGGTCGTTGTCATCTTGTACGACTTCACGACTCCATCCACGACCCGAATGACCCACCCGTTGTCACCCCCACCATTTGTATCGAGATCTGTTGTCTGCCACTTTTTTCTCAACTTTTTCTAGGTAGTAGTAGTACCAGTACTTAGCATTTCGCGTTCAAGTCTGTGCGTTGTCTCACCATCTGTAGTTACAAGTAGTTACCACCGGTTACCGAGCGCCTACTTAGTTTCTCCCATCCACCAACTCTCCTCCCGATGTACATCCCCCGTGTCCCATTGACACATTTTCCTCTTAGTCTTTCCTTTCTATTATTTTCCTCTACGTGCTACTTTTTCTTCTATCGCAACACGCACATTTGTAGTAGATAGCAGTAGATACATTTTCTGAGCAACGCACCGACACTTGAATATTCAACGTCAACTACGATACTCTGGTTCCCCAATCGGCCTCGACGTCCAAGCGAGAAGTTAAACATCTAACATTAACGAGACCACTGCGCTAGAACCGCCTGCGCGACCCAAACCGATCCTGCATCCCCAGTCCACCCAACCCTACCGGTGACGGGGACAGAAACGCGCGTCCGTGCCGGCCACGTCGGGTGTACGCCTTGTAGGCATACACACCGCCGACACAGAGCCCAGCAAAGAGGAGCAGTTTGACAAAAAAGGAGAACCAGGAAGAGGGCTGGCGCGAGCCACCTGGGCGTCGGCCAAACAGGCCGCCCTTCTCGAGTTTGTCAAGGGGGGCGTCCTGTGAGGATAGCACGGCTGAGTGGGTCGTAATCGAGATCACGCTAGGGAAGGTCGATGAAACGATAGCAAGGCGGAGGCGAGTGTAAACTCACTCGTGCGCATCAAACACTTGGCCCGTAAGCGCGGACACGCCCAAATAGGGCGATGAGGGTAAACTAATGCCATCAATACGGAAGCAGTCGGTCCAGTCGTCCCCTGTGCGTAATGAGAGCGTGATCCATAGCCGCCCATAACGACATCACACGTACAGGCTTTGTAGTGCACTTTGACCTATGTACGATGAGCGTGCGTTATGACACACTGTACGGGTAGCTTACGTCGAGGTACGAGTCTTTGACATAAGTAATCTTGAGCTTGGTAACCGAGTTGGTGCGTCGGATCATCGCCTGCGCATCCATTCAGCATGCCCATTGGCTATACAAAATGAAAACACACGGAACACGAGCCAATGCTGTTCCCATTGCCATCATTTGCGCTATCGTAGGACATTCTTCCATCGCCAAGCATACCCAAGATGCGAGGGAAGCCATATTGTTGTCGTGCATTCGCATAACTGGTCGAGGGTCAGTCTACGCACATTCACAAAACGATTGACACCCACGTGTCTATAAAGATGCCCAAACCCTCGAAATTGTCTGGAAATCCGGGTAGTGGGTGATGGTTGGGTGCGAGGCATCTCAGACGAACCTTTACTGCCAAACACAGGTCCGGGTTGTGCTCGGTCGGTCGTGAACCAGATTGCCATGCCGTCGCCGTACAAATGAGTCGATGAACCGGAGATCTGCGCGTGTGTGAGTCGAGGTAATGGGCAAGGGCAAGGACACCACCTTGAACTCGATTTCGACGATATAGTTGGTAGACGAGAGGGGAAGACGGGACCAGAGCCAACCCTGCGAGACGTTGTCGGCTGTCTACCGACCACGAGAGACACATACCATTTGCGACGGGACCGCTCTCGTCAGACGAATGTGTTTGTTGGTGTTCTAGGGCGGGGCGTCAGTCTGCCCGGTGTCGACGCACGCGACCACGTACGATATATGCATCTGCGCCAAAGTCCCACCATCTGCAGCAGAGCGATGTGAACCCAACCCGAGCCTGGCGCCACGTGCCACGTACCGGTTTTGCAGGTCTTCGTCGATGTAGGGCGCATGTATGGAGTGCGTGCGTATTTGATAGGTCTGCAAACATGCGTCCTTGGGATAAACGGGGCCTCTGAGAAAGACGGGAAGCTCACCCGTTCGATGGTCCTGTTTGCAACCTTGGTATCCGCAGCGGCGTACGCTGTGTTCAGAAACGAAAGACAAAGTGCCAGACAGAATGCGACGTGTGTTGCCAACGACATGTCGATTTAGTGAATGAAAAGAGGTCGACTGACGGACGGCTAACAGTCGGATTCCCACACGGTCACAAGACATGCCATCATGTAGAATAAAAAGCTCGTCCAGTAACTACTAATCGACATCTTTCAACAGACAGCGCCGTCGATTATAATAGCGACACATCGCACAAACTCGCACTCATGCAGGCAGCTCAAACTTTTGTCCTTGCAGTACTCTGCCACCACATGAGCACAGACCAAGTGGAATGACGAAGAAACTTACTTTGTGACATAAACGTAGAAGAAGTCGGCGTACAACCCCGTCTGCACGAGTCCAGCTACAACAGCTACAGGGTCTACCACGTCTTCCATTAAGTATCTGCAGCACCAAATACGCATGGTGATCAGCACCTTTTGTGCGTGTTCGCACTAGACATACCTATATATCCAGTTGGGAATATACAGTGCCCTGTAAATTCCCAGCGCAGCAAGATAGTGCGTCGTAATCGTCTCGGCCTCGCCTGTCCGCTGGAGCATAAACAGTTGCGGGAAAATAGCAACCGATTCAAGATATATGGAAAAGGTCCACAACACCTCCGTCACGGAAAATTGGTAATTGAATATGAGGGCGAGGACAAAACAGGGTCCAAGCAAGTACTCGATCTTGAACGTGTCGATGGAAGGGTCGTGCGTGGGGCTACACCAGGCGTATCTCGTCATCAGCTCCCAGAGCCGAACGCATGTCTGGCTTACCGGAAGCGGAACTTCATGAGATAGAGAATGTAACAGCTACTGGCGATGAAGAAGATCTTCATGACAAAATTGTACAAGGAGATCCAACGGAAGAAGAGGTCGACGTAGCGTGTCGCAAACACGAGCACGTAAAGTGCCTGTGTCTTGAACGAGATACCTGAACACGTTACTCCAGTGCCCGCCCTCGTCTCAACATAAAAGCCATACCTCGGCATGATCTGGTTGTGTGTATCTTGTGCACGAGTATAAATATCGAGGCCAAGTGGGCCAAATCCCCTGGCAGTAAAGTTAGTGGCTAGGCAAGCTCACTGGATGCGTACGGACCCAGCAATCGGAAGATGTTCATGGCCATGGCTGAGTGGGACGTTGGGTGGGGCGAGCGTGTTCTCCAGCAACTGAAAATTTGAACAGCGGGCTGCGTGGAGAAAGCCTGTAATAAAACTAAAGCGACGTGTCCACATTCAAATCAGGAACGGATGATATAATGTTATCCCACGCTTTCTCGTTCTGCTCATGGTGAGTGTTCCTCTCGATGCTGTCCGCGACGATGTCCTAGTAAAAGGGTCGATCCACCGAGTCCGTGTACCCATGAACCCATAAAGTGTCTGATGCCCGACGCACAGTCAAGATCACACTGTGGCGTTGTTAAGGCCAGGCCGACATGCACGACTCTCAGTTGACCAGCGCGGCTTCGAGTACAAGAGCCCGTAGGCAAAGGCAGAGTCTCCATTTCTACGCGTTGATCAGCCAAGCCTGCACAGAAAAGGGTCTTTCTGCAGCGGGCGGTCGTTGGATGTGGTTTCTCTTCCAACGCGACAGTGCGCTATACGGCGGCGCGTGCTAAATGCGTCCACGCAAGAGAATACTGCGTTTTGGGCGTGTGGTTGTGCGCGTATATATGCAGGAGCATGGATAGCACTGGGCCGGACTGTTTCGGATATGAGATCACACTGGCTGCTCCTTGCGGCTCTGAGCTTTTCACATCTTTTCGTTGTGGATGTATGCGGTACTAACAGGTCTTTTGTCCAGATGTCCAGCATCTTCTTGCAATATGCGTGCTGGGCCTACCTACCCGACATTGCAACGCGTATAGCGCTGTCTACAATCCACCAAGTTTCGCAGAGAATATTCCGGATACCTCCCCCGCATGCACGGACACCCGGCTACTCTCGCCACTACCGATATACGTATACTGCAGTTGTCTTGTGTTATCTCGCATACAACTTTATTGATACCTCGAGAACACTTCCCAGGAACTTTTATCAACTTCTTGGAGTTAGCCCACATTCTGACGAGGGCGTACTCAAGACTGCCTTTAGGGCATTTGCGAAAAAGTACCATCCAGATCGGACAGGCCCAGAAGGGGAGGCACTGTTTATCGACGTGCGGGATGCATTCGAGGCACTAAAGGACCCAGTTGTCCGATTTGCATATGATAGGTGAGTGCGTGGTAGGTGTTGCCAACTATGCTATAACTGCAATCAAAGATTTGGACCGGATGTACTCCGCTGGCAAGACTGCATGACAATAAAGGACTATCTGAGACGAGGTCTTGTGAGCTGGTTATTACGGCATATCATGACCTTCGCAGGATTATTCCTAATTTCTGTGGTGGGTCGACGGAGTCCCGTCGCAGCCGTGTGTATTTGCACTTTTAAGAATGGATTATCGTAAACTGATGTTGTGCACAGTGGCGATATCTGCTGTTCATAGGAGTATTTGCAATGGAATTGTACCTGATCGTCGCGACATCGTCGCCGCCATCCGAGGTTCATAGGTACACGTTCGTTGACCAAGTGACACCAGACTGGATGGTGTTGGAGAGCATATTTCCGCGGAATGTGGTCTATCAGCATATTCTGTTTTTACACCAGGTGTTTCTGTTTCTATCCGTCGCGGTATCTCGGGTAGCACCGGTGCTATTCGCTGGGGTGATGCAGGCTAACGAGGAGATGGAGATGGGAGCTGCGAGAGCACTTGGAGGAAAGATCAGCGAACTGACGAAAGGAGTTGAGAGAGAATGTACGTGTGTTTGGCGTCCCGTCGGACCTCCGCTGACCCAGGGCAGTATGGCTGATGGTGAACGGGGAGGTGCACGCTGTGAGTGGTGGGCAGCGACCAGACGAGACGACGATGGGGATGGTGTTGGGGGAGATGGAGGATGTGCTGGTGGAAGAGGAACTAAAGAGAGAGGGGCCGATGAAGAGTGCATGGGACAAGGCAGTCAAGAGAAGAGGGGTTCGCGCACGGTCCATGTCTTTGTAAGCAAACGCGTTGCGTCATGTACAAGGTCATGCGGATGCCTTGAGGAAGGCGCACGGCAGGAAGCGCATTTTGATTGGCCAACGGGCCGCGCTTCGATCTTATCTACAACCCTGTCAAGATCCGTGTCACCCGATATGGATGTGTGTGACACGTGCCGGCATGAATTTATGTCTTTGTCAAGTATTTTAGTTGGGCCGTCTTCCAATAGTCTCCTCCCCTTGAAATCATGGCAGAACCTGGATCATCCTCAACACGCCCAAGAACCAGAATCAACAAAGAGGGCTCGTTATTTCTGACACGCACGTACCCTTGAGGTCTGCTGTCTGCCACCAGCTGACCGGTGATATGATTAGAATACGCCCGCACAGTCAACGCCCATCCAGGCAGGGAAGAAAAAGAGGACCTCCTCGCCGCCGTCCGTTCCATCCCCGGCAATGGGACATTTACGCTCGGAAAATTGAGTGGGTGGTTCACCCGCTACCGCAATGCATCACGTGAGTCCACAGGTCCGCACAACACCTACCCAGCTCATCCACCTCCACAGAAGACGCGCTCAGACCTGTTCTGGTCGATGAAGAGACCATCCGTGCGTCCGTTGACGCGCATATACCCATACTACTCACCCTTTTGACAGTCTTTCCAAAGCTCACCCCCACTCACCTCCAGCAGCTCCGTGTGTTGTATAAAAAACTGAACGAGCCCACAGAGGGCGTCATCACGTTTTGGGCGAAGCGCATTAACGCGGACACAAACGAGGTCGTGGCTTGGATCGAATATCAGCAGGAAAAAGCAAAGGAGCCTGAATCGCCTGATGTATCTCCCACTGTATCTGAGTTCCCACGCCCCCACCTACCCACGCCGGCAAAGTCGCTTTCGCCCCAAACACGCATGCCGTCATTACCACCGATAGCGATCAAGGTTGAAGATAAACAATGTTTATCCCCCGTGTCGTCATTCGAAGTTCCTAAGCAGCCAACCGAGTACAGATCAGTGCTCGAGGGTCTACCATCCCTGTCCAGACTTGTCCATCAACAGGTATGTTTGCGGGTACCTGATCTGAGTAGATGCTTAGCGACTCCGATCAGAAAAAACCACACCCACATCCACATCGAAATTCGCCCGCGACATTTGAGCAGAGCCTCCGAGAGAGTCTACGGTCCAACACCACCTTTAGCGAGCCACCACCGAGGACGGTGGACGAGTTTGCAGCAAAGTTTGAGCCCATCGAACACATGATTGACACGTTCATGCAAAAGTGTTCCAGTGGTCAACTCACACAGCTCGGCTGGGACTCCAGTAAGTCGCTTTTTGCTCAGGCGAGACTAAAGCTCACGTTCCCAGGTCTGACTGAGGCTATATCATAAGTGTCCAGTGTCCATACACGCTGTCCATTGCTTCATCCTACCTACCCTACCGTGTTTTTATGGTTAGATTCGTTCCCACCAATGAATATACGAGTATAATGACACCACAACTGGTTGAGTCGGAATTCGGATGTTGCTGCCGGGTGGACAAAGGAACGGAAGCAGAATGAAATATGGGTATTGACGTCGATAACCGACGTCCTTTCCCTTGTTTCCCAACTACAACGATGGCAGACAGCAGCTATCTACCAAAATACCCAGATACCCTTGTACCATCAATTCCATCGACACCACTCCGTGTTCTTTCAGAATATCACAGAGGTTCCATATCCACGGCCCGCACGTCTTTGACAGAGTACAGCACCCAAGATATGGACGAATCGCTCGTCCCATTGCCAAGGGTCACCTCGCGCCCAAGAGCCAGTTACAGGCTGGCCGATTTCCTCATACAAAGGACGCTGGGTACTGGTAGCTTTGGTCGAGTCCATCTAGGTCAGCTGTCAACACATTTCACGTCGTTTCAGTACCGCTTTCCCTCGTTTCACCCATGGCTCCCGTCTTGCACGTTCAATTTCTCACCACGTCGCTCTTATTAGTGCGAAGCAAGCATAACCTTCGATTTTATGCCATCAAGGTCTTGAACAAAGAAAAGATTGTCAAGACGAAACAGGTCGAACACACCAACAATGAAAAGACGATCCTGGAGGCTATTCAGCATCCTTTCATCATCAACCTCTGGGGGGCTTTTCAAGACGACTCCAACCTGTACATGGTCATGGATTATGTACCCGGGGGGGAACTATTCACTCTCTTGAGGCGGTCAAATGTCGGTTCCCCTTTACCTCCATTTTGCGTCCGTTGACGCGGTTATTCAGAGGTTTCCCGACCCGGTTGCGAAATTTTATGCAGCAGAAGTCGCACTCGCGCTTAATCACCTACATTCCCTTGATATCATCTACCGTGACCTTAAACCAGAGAACATCTTGCTTAACCACGACGGTCACATCAAAATAGCCGATTTTGGATTCTCGAAGCGTTGCTCATACGTAACATGGACGTTGTGTGGAACGCCTGATTACCTTGCGCCCGAAGTATGTTCCATTCTTGTTCGATCGTTTGCGTACTAACGTGGGGTCTAGATTGTCGGGCAGCAAAGATACAACAAGAGTGTAGACTGGTACGCGCTTGGCGTGCTCATATTCGAAATGCTTTCCGGTCTCCCTCCGTATCACCACCCGGACCAGAATACAGTGTCCTTGTACGAGAAAATCTTGCGTGGCCCGACGTTTATACGGTGGCCCCCGTTCCAGGTCAATGCGACTGACCTGATTCTCAAGCTGATGGAAAGCGACCCCTCACGACGGTACGGCAACTTGCGACACGGTGCTGGTGATGTGTTCGCACACGCATGGTTTGCCGAGGTTGACTGGGCCAAGTTGAAGAACCGGGAGATCTCTGCCCCGTACTTGCCCAAGATCAGTGGGGACGGCGATGCAAGCGCGTGAGTGTCTCTGAGGATGTGTCGTCGTTTGCTCACGTCCTGCGCAGATTCGCAAAGTATCCAGAGGACAACGCGTCGGCCCTGTACGGCCGAGCTGCCCCGGATCCCTGGGGAACTTATTTCCCCTGCTTTGAATATACGGCTGTACATGGCGCGCCCTGAGCCTTCACGAACGCTGTTCATCATGTCATTCACACCCTGCCACGAATACTTGTTGTACTTGAACCATTTTGTTGTACTGTATGTTTGTCCAGGACAAATAAGAAACATCATGCCGAGGGAGACATCGCAGCACGCATTTCATCCACAACGACGGGCGGCGACAACGACTCGCTCGCTTGCTCACGCACATCCACGACGACGTCCACAACACTCGCGGCTCGTCTTGAAATCTGGGAAAACCGTCCTGGATCTGTAGAGATCGCCTTTTTTTCCCTCCGCTTCACCCTCTTTTCGCTTGTTGCTGGCTGTGTTTAGGAGAAAACGAGTGACCGTGTCGGTTTGGTGGTATGGTGAAGAAACCAAAGTTTGGGCGCGCGGATCAGAGCAGCGTGGGTCCCAATGACAGCGTGTCCCAAGATCAGCTTGCGCGCGAGCGTGGGCGAATGGTGCTCGAGAGACAGACGGTGCTCGACGGTGTATTAGATAGACATGACAACGTGGTGCGTGTCCCACTTTCTGTGCTAGTGGGAATGCTCAGGTCCGGGCAGGTCCGCGAGAAGTTTCATCTCGAGCAGTTTGTGACGTTGCTCGGGTATGATCCCAAGGTAGTCCCCCTTTGCGTATACCCGACCGTGACTTACTCATAGGTGCAGGTGGCGAAACAGGACGACTCGGCGGTGTTCCAAGAGGTGCGTGGCGTTGATAGACGCAATTGCGTTGACTCATCGATGCGCTTAGTACAAGGCGAAATATGATCTTATCGAGCGGGCTGCTACAGCCGCGGGTCCATCGCGGTCTACACGTCGTGCACACACACGGCGTGTCCTTGATCTCGCACTATCCCCCACAAAGGACGCCTCGACACAACCAGACGTGCACCGCGTGCAGACAGCCAACTCAGAATCACACCCTGGTTTATCGTCCAAGGCCAAGGGGAAGCAAAAGGCGGTTGAACCACCCATAGAGGACGCCAGCGTGAGCATGTCTGCCCCGAACGGGACGCTCAAGGCCCGCTCCCGCCCCCACGCTCTCGGTGCAAGTTCGGAGCAAGAGCTGTCCATATCAGCATCTCGAACATACAAGCGCGCGAGTGCAGTGGTGTCATCGCCCCCGTTGTCCCCCATCTCAAAAAAGAAACGCAAGTCTGTGGCAGGATCAGATGAGAGGAGCGCCTTACAGCCACGCCGTTCGGGCCGTCTTGAAGGGCCAAGTAACCCCCCTGAGCTCCTCGTCGTCTCCAAACTACCGATCCCTCTTGACGAACCGCCCTCGATCTCTCGCACGTCCTCTATCAAGCGCATCCGGCTCATCGTTCGCAAGCCGCTCCCGTCATACACGAACCCGCGCCAAAAACCTCCCCCACCCAAGTATGGCTCGAACTTGACTGACTTTTTGTCGTCGTACGTGGTACTGGACGAGCACGAGCAAACCGAGGAGAGGTTGCAAACCCTCGCGCTCAAGGAAGCGGCGCTCCGGGACAAGATTGACCGATTGAGCAAGCAGGGACGGTTTGCGCCGTTTTTGTATGGCGATTCAGTCAAGGGTAAGACGCCTGCTCCCCTTGCGAGCACGGCAAACCTAAACGTGCGGGATCCGAGGCGGTCCAAGGACGCGTGGGAGCACATCGTAGAGACGGTGGTACAGCGGGGGCGACATGGTGGGGGTCTTGTTCGGGGGCGACAGGTAGCGGCGCAGGTGGCAAGTCGGGTACAGGCGTATTGGGATCAGTCGGCTGTGAGGGAAGACCGGGCAAGGGCGCAGGAGGAGAAGCGAGTGAGAGCGCTCGCCAAGGCGACGGTCAAACTTGTAGTGGCAGAGTGGAAGAAGGCTGTCTTTGTACGTTCTATCATGCTCTTGTCTGGCCCGGGACTGACTTTTTCTGTTACGGTCTCAGTACGTGCGAGAACAAGAGCGGCAGCGGGCGGAGGCGGAGGAGATGCGTCGAGGGCATGAACATTTAGATGCGATTTTGAACCAGTCGGGGCAGATTTTGGAGACGCAGCAGGTTGAGCTTTCGAGAGGTGAGATACGGTGGTCGAGGAGCCGTTCCGCCAGCGTGTCGGCTTCGGAGTGGGACCGGGAAACGGTTGAGATGAGTGACGGCGAAGAAGATCACAACGGAGAAGATCATGAACATGAGGAGGAGGGATCTGGAGCGGAGAGTGCGGAGGAGTTTATTGGCGCGGAGATGGTCGGGGACGCCGACCACGATGCTGAGACAGAGGAGGATGAGGACGGCGAAAGGCATGACGGAGGCGAAGAGGAAAGCAGCGACGATGACGACGAGACGACCGAAGCATTACTAGGACGGCTGCACCACAAGGAGGATCCTCCATCGTCTACACAGTCTGACCGAGCAGACACTGACGTAGCGATGTCGGAGGCGCCGCCCTCTGAAGCAGGGATCGACAAGGATGCTGCGACGCTGGCCAACAGACGGGGGGTTTTCGAGGATGTGGCCGCGTCGCCAAGTGCGCCTTCCGATATGGACTCGATTGCGCGGACGCCGACTCTGGGCAGTGCGCGTTCACCGGCACTGGAAAGCTTTGGTGATTATCCTATGCGAGACGATCCATCACCTGCGTCGAGCGTTGTCGATCACGATTCCATCAAAGACGATGGCGATGCGGTTGTGGTAACTGACGAGCAGGTGGGCAGCACAATGGTAACTGCAAAGGTGGACGGGACGAATGAGATAGAGGGTGTCAAGGAGGACCAAGTTGAAGCCAACGGCGTATCGCACTCACTTTTCGAACACCCTTCTGAGGTGCAGCAAACTGAGACAGAGGTGGATGCGCCTATGGAGGATGCCCAGAACGAGGATGCGTTCGCACGTATCCCAGGGTACCTGAAGTCGTTTGCCGTAGCACCCGTTGACTGGTCGCCTGAAGACAAGATCAAGCCGCCGTTGCTTCTGCGTGGGGTGCTCCGACCGTACCAACAGAGTGGCTTGGAGTGGCTTGCGTCGCTGCATTCCAATAACCTGAATGGTATTTTAGCCGACGAGATGGGGTTGGGGTGCGTATGGCTAAAACAATGATATATCATTGACTCTGATTTTTGGTGATAGGAAAACGATCCAGACAATTGCGTTGCTGGCGCATTTAGCTTGCGATCGGGGAATATGGGGACCGCATCTTATCGTGTGTCTTGTGGTATTTCTCCAGGAATGCTGTTGATGTGGAGCTTTCAGATTGTCCCGACGAGCGTGCTGCTTAACTGGGAGATGGAGTTCAAAAAGTTTCTTCCCGGCTTCCAGATTCTGAGTTATCACGGTTCGACTAAACGTAGAAAGGAACTGCGACAGGGATGGTACAACAAGCACCACTTCAACGTGTGCATCACTTCGTACACGCTCGCGAGCCGGGACGCACATATCTTCAAACGCAAGATGTGGTACTACATGATCCTCGATGAGGCACATATGATCAAGAATTTTAAGTCTCAACGATGGAATATCCTTCTCATGTTTCGATCCTTTCGGCGACTCCTCCTCACAGGAACGCCTTTGCAGAACAATCTGACGGAACTATGGGCACTATTGCAATTTTTGATGTCTGGTACCAACTTTGCCAACCTTAAGGAGTTTGGAGAATGGTTTTCTAGTACGGTTTCTTGTTCCTTTGTTAATCGTGTGTTTGCGTTTGACATTTGGATATTCCAGACCCACTGGAAAAAGCAATCGAAATGGGTACTATGCTGGATGATGAAAATCTACAACGCGTGTCAAAGCTCCATACCGTCCTACGACCGTACCTCCTCCGTCGACTGAAACGTGACGTGGAAAAAGAACTTCCAAGCAAATACGAACACCTTGTTCTGTGTCCACTGTCTAAGAGGCAACGTTTCTTGTATGACGAGTTCATGTCACGCGCACACACCCGCGAAGCGCTCGAGTCAGGAGTATACCAAAAGATCGCCAACGTCCTGATGCAACTACGCAAGGTGTGCAACCACCCGGACTTGTTCGAGGTGCGACCTGTCGTCACATCGTTTGCTATGACGCGTTCTGCGATCGCCGATTTTGAGATCAAGGAGCTACTGGTTAGACGGGAGTTGCTCAGGGCTGAGGACGAGGACCGGGTCAACCTCGACCTGTTTGGTCTGCGTTTCGTTGATCAACAAAACGTATCTCTGTTGACCGCGCTGGAAACCCGTCGTTTGGATGCCACGCATCGGTTACCGTTGATATCCGAGATGCCGGGGGAGCCACCACCAAAGGATACACGGACGATTACTGGCTATCGTGCATGGCGAAGTTATCAAGAAGGCGTGCGAAAGGTCGCGCGCTGGGGCCAGATAGGCTATGTCAACCGCCTGCGGTGCGCTCGGACACCAGTGTACGGGCAGGACCTGTTGAAGATCGTCCAAAGTTGCCGCCGTCGGATTTTGCCGTTGTCCGAAGTCGACTCGAGGGTCGCGTATCTAGACACGACAACTACGCTGAACGCCATGGTGAAATCATACGAGCAACGCGCAGAGGATATATCAGGCATTGTTGACAAATTCGCTTTTGCAACACCTGCTGTGGTCGCTTTGGATCTTCCCCAATTGGCACTTAGCAGATGTGAGGAAGCCCTCGCGTTTTGCTCGCCGGGGTTTGACAACGTATTGCACCGCGCCAGCGTCAAACTCCAAATCGCCTTTCCCGCCCCGTCGCTGTTACAATACGATTGTGGCAAGCTACAAGAACTAAGTCGACTTCTGCGACAGAAAAAGGCTGAGGGCCACCGGATATTAATTTTCACGCAGATGACGCGGGTGTTGGACATTCTCGAGATATTCCTAAATTTTCACGGGTATCTGTATCTCAGACTGGACGGTGCAACCAAAATTGAAGATCGGCAGTACATCACGGAGCGGTTCAATGCGGATGCCAGGATATTTTGCTTCATTTCCTCTTCTCGGTCTGGTGGTGTTGGCATCAAGTAAGTGGTGCCATTTCATATTGTGCTGTGCTTGGATTTAATCGGATGACTAGTTTGACTGGTGCAGATACGGTCATATTCTACGACAGTGATTTCAACCCGCAGATGGACAGACAGTGTGAAGACCGGTAAGTTATTGGGTATTTTTGCGAACGCGATGTCGCTGACCCCACGATTAGCGCCCACCGCATTGGACAGATTCGTGACGTACATATCTACCGGTTCATATCTTCCCACACGGTAGAAGAAGCGATGCTCATGAAGGCAAACCAAAAGCGATCGTTGGATGACATCGTTATCCAGAAAGGCGAGTTTGATTGGCGGACATTGTTTGAGGATGATGGGGAGTTGACGACTGCACTCGGAGAGTTTGAGGATCACGAAGATGCACAGGCTGCTGTTATTGCTGCGCGGGAAGAAGATGTACTGGAGGGTGCTGATCAAGCTGATTTCGGTGCTGAAGAGATGGGAGAGCCGCGTGGGGAGACGGAAGGTGGAGCGCAGATCGAGGGTGATGGTGAAGCCGAAGAAGGCGAGCACGAGCATGGTGAGGAAGGCGAAGGTGGGAGCGTGTCGGACTACATGATCCATGTCGTGCGGATGGACTGGGATTTCTTTCGAGACTGGCGGCTATAGCGTTATTTTTATCCTTTTTTTCTTGGGTCATTCACCACTCTTGTCGACACGCCGTGTTTTGGCCGCATGTGTTTGAAAATGCACAGATCTTCGATTAGATGTTTCAGTCGCAACTTACTACCTTATGTCTTTTTTGTTTCTCCGTTGTCCTCAGGGCCCCGGCCCCATGTTAGACAGCACATAGAGCCATAGTATACGAGATCAATGTTAGAATGTATTTCAAAGAAAGTCTAATGAGCATGGTATAAATATACGTGAGGTAACCGTGGTCGGGTTGATACCGACCGTGACTAGAGGCAGTGGTACCGTGTCCGGACCTGGCAATATAGTCTCCTTCCCATTGGACCAAACCTCACCTGGTTCAAAAGGTGCGTTTACGACCTAGCCCTTGCTCACTGCACTACCCACAGTTACATGACTATGCGTAATGGATGATGATGTTCTCACATTTTACGACGCATGAACGCCATTAATTTGGACCGCCCCCGTTGCCGTGGCTCTGGGGTACTAGCCGGTAAGCATTTTCACCAACTCTGTCTTTGTGTGCTCACAGTTTACTTCTTGCCAGCTCATTCTTTATTTCTCAATCTATCAGCTTGCCATTGACTGCCTGACTGTCCTCCAATCGCTCATGTAATCGCCCTCTGCAATGTGTTTTTCTCCTGTGTTCTCTGTAATCTTTATCTTGGTCGCGGTCTGCTCCGTCATGTCCCCGACCCCCTCCCAGATAAATATTAGGGGCATTCAACCTAATGAAGTTCAGCGAAGCAATATGTTTTCTTGCACAATCCTTGCAGAACCTCAATACGTGCCAAAACTGGATTTTTATGGGTATTAACAGTACATACCAGGTGACGGGCCACATCAGAGCCATTTCAGAAAGATAATCAGTGAGTTCATTTAACCACTGAATCAGTTTTGGATGGGATAGTTGATAATTATGTTGGGGATAGACTACCAACTCTCGAGAGGAGTGAGTTACATCACCCTCGTACTCCGGTCGTAAGTAAGCTCCCGGCCATGTTTCCCCGCCGTCCTCCCATTTATCTTATGTCACTGCCTCCCAAGGTCCTTCCACTCACGGGTCTGCTGATGGTGAGTGACAATACCATCAATTGCCAGTACGACTGACAATTGTTGGCAGTGAGCCAATTAAAATGCTGTTTTTTCAATGCTTAGTGCTCTCTTTCTACGCACTGGTAGGTATCGTCCGGGGGGATTGGAGATGGCAGTGAGCGCTCAAATCATTTGGCCCAAATTTTCCGCCCAGCAATCCTCAGTGGATTGAGTTCTGCGCTGATAAATATTTCCATTGGCTATTAGTAGTAACTTGAGGATGTGTGATTGTCCTCATCTCATCCTAGCCAGTAATGTGGTAGAACATGAGGCTATATGACCCATTTCGTTTTCCTGCGATTGTAGCAGTGCTTTAATGCTTTAAGACGGTAGTTGTCACGTGCATCGACCCAAGTACTCCGCTTTCCTCGATGTCCCTACTCACTTTTCTGGGGCTGAAACAGCCAAGGTATAACCGGATACCCCTCACCCTCGCTGATGTCCTCCACCGTACCTTCGTCACCGGACTTGCCGCATTGAGCGTCTATGGGATTTACCTGGGTTACTCTGTTCATGAGCACGTTATGGCCAAAGGCAAAGGTACGCTCTGTCTACATCACGTGTGTCCCCTCTGACGCCCTCTGGCATGATTGTAGAGGTGTGTTTTTTTTACTATTGCGGTGCTTTGCGTTAGCCCGGGCTGAAAATTTCCCGTCTGAGGCACACGCGCTAAGGGAGGCCGATACCAAAGCACGCGCTGAGGTGCAAGTAAATGTCTTTCCCATCTTTCTTGATCATTGAGCGTGCGCTGAATGAAAAAAAAAGGCTGCAGAAGAGGCTCGCGAACAGTCCTTGGCGGAGGCTGCTCAAGCCGCACTCCCAAGGCGGATGTAGAGCAGCGTGCGCCGTTGCGCTTCGAGGTGGGTGAGTCGCTCTCGAAATGCGAATGGGATGTCGATTGTTCACACATACCCATCTAGGGATTGCCATAATTATGTCTGTTGGCAGGTCGGCAGGAGACGAATGGCCGGACTGATCACAGGCTCAACCCCGCCATTTACAGATGTCCAGGGCTCACATGTTGGACTGGGACGACCCTGAGCTGTACACAGAAAGGTATCTCATTTTACATTGAACATGAAGTAATATACAACGCAATATTCTGATCTATGTTGACGGGCTTTGTCAACTTCGTTCGTCCTTGTGTTTCCCTGGAACCGAAAGGTGGTGTAGACTGATGAAACTATTGGTACTCTTATTTACAGCAAGTCCAACATCATTGATTCTCATGAAGATCGCTCCAACGGCTGGTGTAGATTACGCGTGTTCTTAGGTCGGCGTCGATCAAGGCTAGCTAGGGTTCCTTCCCCACGAGCTTGATAGAGAAGTCGTGCATGAGCTGCTATCGATATACTATGACCAGGTCGAATTGATACTGCATCTCTTTCTGATTGCAGCAACGGGCTTGTGAAACCCTGAAGCATTCGGAGTCGGATCGGTGTCGTATGTTCACCACGGTGCTCTAGCCCACCAGTGGGCTCCGAGACTATGCTCGACTGCTACACCTGGTCGTGGCGCAGAGGTCGGCTCGTAGCTTCTCTCAACAGCGCGACCTTTGTTCAATCCCGTCGTCGAAGATTAATTTTGATTGAAAGAGTTATTATTATGCTTGCGATCGAATTAAGCTGAGTCCAAACATACCAGATTATCTGTATCTCAGTTGCTGCATACAATAAGGCGAAAACAAGGAACACCACGCCCAAACCAGCTACGTACCAAAAGCGAATGGAACCTTCCTAATCGTTCGTTCGTTCGCCGTTCAAGGCAGGGCGAGCCAGAGCTTAAGAAGCTCGGGAAAACTGGGCGTCTCTAGCCCAGTGACAGGATCCCATCCGATCGTTGCATTGAAGCCCTCGGTCCCGCAACCCGGATTCGTGCCGTTTGTGATGTCGTGGAACGCACCAGCGAACTCGACAGAGTAAATCCAGAAATAGCGCGGGATCAAAATTCATGCTTACCGTACGCAAGGGAGTGCTTACAGCTGGGTTGATGAAACCGATAGTGCTCTTATTTGCGGCAAGCCGGGCATCATTGATCATCGTGAGAATCGCTCCAACAGTTGGTGTAGAACACGATGTCCCACACATGCGGACGAATCCGCCGTCGACCTATATTAAATGAAGAAGTTAAATATGAAGCAACAGGGATGCACCCATCACGTACTACAACAATATAATTTTCCCCGTTGGCTGATATATCAGGATATGCCCGAGACTGAAAATGCTCGTTAGTATCCAACGGGGGGCTGTGACGAGAGTAGAACCACACCGTTCCGGTCGAGTTCCAGATCGTTGGTGGATAATTGGGGCGGTAGTGTGCCAGGTAATGATCAACAGCATCCTTCTGGTAATCAGGGACTGCAAAATGATTGCTGAATCCACCACCAGAGTATATCACTACCGTGCACGCTGTTTCAGGGTCGAATACAGTCCCATTCGGTTTCAGCATTGTCGCACCGACAGTGGTGATGTACGGACAAGTTCCCGGAAAGCTCGGGTTGAAGATGCTCCCGCCTACGCTTTCTGTACCTGGCCATTTGTGTTGAGATAGCCCATCTGATGATATCACGATGAGCAAAAGACTCTTACCGTTGGAGTTTATACAGATGTCGTTGTTTCCAGCTACGCCGCGATCGCCGGAGCTAAACAGAAGTGTGATCCCCATAAGTCCGAGTTTCGCATACTCGATACACTGTCTCTCGGTGTAGAACGGGGTGAGCTCAAATTCGTCGGAATGATACGATGTCGAGATCACGTAAGTAGGCTTGACCGCCCCACAAGCCTCGGGGCCTTTCAATGTGCAGGATGAAGACAAACAATCAAACCACAGATAAACATACCCTTGTAACCACCGTATTGTGGGTCGGGATAAATCGAATCTTGTTCGGGGTCGTCTCCACCCTGGAAATTACAATAACTTCCGTTGAGCGCATCCAGAAAATTATTGAATGTTCCACCTGTCCCACAATGATCGTCAATTAGCCGCGATGACACCGAGAAGAAAAGATTACTTTCAACCATGTCACCAGTCTGATAGAGCGTCACTGCTTGATCGCCGGTAACCAATGACATCCCGTATTGCAAGTCCAAGCCTGACTCTCCATTGAAGGCAAAGCTACGGTTTATGGTCTGTGCATAGCCTACAAACAGACACTTAGGAGGCGCGTGCAATCCGGGAACAAATCCTTACCGCCATCAATCGAAACTAAGTGGGGTTCCTTTCCAATAAGATCGGTCGAGAGGTTCCTAGCAAACATCTCCAGATCGCTTTCTAGGTAGGCATTCGGAGAGTACTCCACTGCAGGTTAACCGAGTCTCGCATGAGTTGCTATCAGGTCTATCGGCAAAAAGGTCTACTGACCGATACCATAGCTGTTCTTTTCAGTAGCAACAGGCTTGTAGAACAACCCATAAAGCGTCCGGAGACAGATTGGCGTGGTATGTTTACCACAGTGCTCCAGTTCGTCAAGGGCTGTGGTTGTGCCAGCTGGCTTTGACGTCATCATACTGGCTCCGTCTGGTCCGGGCTTGTGTTTATTACTAGATCGTTGGGTCAACATGGCATCAAAATGCACCAAGGGTGTCACGAAGTCGACATGCAACTGGACGTGTCCAGGGAGATAGTATGCCTCACATGCTTATTCGCCCTCGTCAGCCTGCGAAAGAAACGGACGCCTCCACTCACCCACGTGCTGTTGTCCAGACATGTGTGTATACACGTTGTACTCGGTGTTCATCAGCTGTTCCGCCTCTCCGACAGTCACATTGACTCGCATCCATCCCTTGGAGTGGCCTAGTGAAATCCGGTGCTCTGCGATGCCGCTAGCAACCAGCCAACTACGGACCACATCAACGGTCTCGTTGCTTGGCGCGAATGTGCGGATGATACCTCCTGCAGACCAGTATTTACCGTAGCTGAGTGACTTTGGGTGAGAAATATTGTAGAGGTATGTTCCGATGAGATCGATGTTGCTCTGCTTGAGTGCAAACCGCATGGGAATGGTGGAGGCAGCATCGTAGCGCTTGGTGAAACTCCAACCGTAGGGAAGCGCCCTGCGTTTTTCATGAACATTGTGAGCAGCAAGAGAAGGTTCTACGGCTGTAATGCAGAGCAAGGGGAGCGAAAGGAGCGAAAACAATGACAGAGAGCGCAACATAGCCAGAAGCAAGGATACAAAAACACATGTCAGTTTTGCTTGACGTCGACTGTATGACAGCTCACCGCCTTCCCTGAGGGGCAAGACCTGAATTACGCCACCAGCTTGTAAGGGGATAAGTAGGGCCATTTTTTGTCTCTCAGGGCTCGGCTGGGCCAAGCTGTAGGAGCTGCTCACAGCAGCGGAACATACAGCTGTAATCGGTCAGCTTGTCGTCTTCAGGAACTCAATAAATGACTAACTTTGCAGCCTGTGTCCACACCAAACTCCAAATGGTCAAACAAGCTGGCTCGATCATATGCTGTTCAAACAATTAATTCGGATTTATTTTGGTACCGGCTTGAGTCACCAAGTCATACTGTGGAGCACGGCGAATCATTAATCAACCTCAACGTACACCTGTCTTGGCATCGCCAGGCTTTATAAAGGGATTGTTATGGCGAAGCCCTTCTGTTCGCCCACTTGCAACTTCCGCGTAGTAGAGGCCATCGAACGAGTATTTACGCCCGGTGCAACATCATGATGAGCTCAGCACGCTCGTACCCACCCACTCGTCTGTATATCGGTACCACTTCCCGAGGCTCACCTTGCTCACTGGGCTGTCTCTAGAACCACACAGGATCATGACTTCAGCTGAGCGCGCCCATACTGAGCCCGCACCCCGTGTGGGCGGATTCATGAGGTCAGTGATGCGGCATCACGACATGGATGACCTGGACGAAGGAATAGTCCTGATGTCTCAACCAGAAAGGAAAAGTACGTTGAGTCTTGACTATATGACAGTCACGCTTACACGCGCCCAGTCACACAAGAAGAGCAGGATGCACTGGATGAAAAGGCGCGAAAACGCGCGATGAGGAACCTTGTCAACTCGTGGCAGGAACGGCTTCAGTTAATCAGTGTCATCGTGAGTTGCTGCGCATTGTCGTTCTGTCTAGTCTGAGGATCAACAGACTACATTCTTTGCTTCAACAGAGGCTGCCATGTTGGTGAACACGAAACCAGCTTCTTCCGGCGACTGGGGGAGCGGCGTCCTCAAGGCGTCAAATGCTAGTCTTCTTGGGGCATTAATTGTCCACGTATATGCTGGTACGTCTTATATTTGTGGTTGTTGAGAACCTGTTATAACCTGGCTTATAGCCATTCTCTCCTTCTTGGGCGCATTCCTCTTAATCAGGTACAAGCTAAAAGAGGCTACACGCGAGGAGATGATTGCGGAGGGCATCAAACTGGTAAACTCGCCTCTCGCGGGATCCGTGAGCAGAGACGTCGAGCGGGATCCTACCATCGATCTTGGACTACGACAAACCCTCACAAATAATGACGGCCAGTCAACCCTGCGCAATGTCAACCAAAACACGGCAACGACAACGATGGCAGGAATCATGAAGAAGGGCTCGTACTCGATCGAACCGCCCATCATGTCGAAAAACCCCCACCTTGAGCAAGTCGGACCATTCACGTCGAACAGTGTCTCGTCTCATCTCTTGAGTCGAACACACTCGCTTTGTGTCTTCCTCGCTTCAGTAGGTTTCGTACTTGCCATTGTTGGTATCTTGTGTTACGCTTGGGCATCGCAGCCCACGGAAGTCAGTGTGTTCGCCTCTGTTTGCTTTGGTGGTGTATTGGTTGCTATCGTGATAAGCTTGTTCAGAGTAGGTTGACTCCTCATGTACATACATTCTTTCTATTGTAAGGTAGACACTACTAATGACTGTATAAACTCACTGTTATGATCATCAGATAACGGGTTTAGCTCTGGTCCGCGCTAAAGCACTACTAACGTCAGGGACCGGTCGGAGCAACGGCTGGGGTTCCTGGTGTGTGGGTGGAGGAGATCCGTAATTGGATACCCCTCTCAGTTGTATTACGGGTAAGCGTCAACCCGTCATTCATTTGCATATAAGCATCTAAACTTCCCAGCGGTCTGTCTCCGCACGCCCATAGCCCTCTTAGGCATAGGTCCTGTGGTGCTCCAAGCTTAAAAGGACCGTACCGAGTTACAGCCTGCAGTTAACTCCATGCATCCCGAAAAGAGCTTTCTATCCATCCAACTGACCCAACCGGTCGTCCCCCTTCGCAGCAAACTGGAACGTGCATCTCGGAACCATGATGGTGAGATGCTGCCACCAGCCATCGTCCGCGGTCTCCTCACCCTCAAGCTTGCGAAGCCCACCAGGGTGTCGAGCATCGACCTCGAGCTCCAGGCCGAAGCTACGACTCACTACACACAAGGTACGGTCATCTGCCACATCACGTGTATATTATGCCATCAACCGGGTATTCAATTATGGCAGCTGCCGGTCGTGCTCGCATTGACGTTACGGAACAATACAAGGTACATTCTGCATCAATGGAGGTGTTCAAAGCGGGCCCTGTGTCTCAGCCACGGCGAGCTGCATCCGCAAGACCCAGAGTGCAGTTTCTAGATGTCCCTACCGGATCCACTCTACAGCATGGTCGCAGTGGGCAATGGGAATTGCCATCGGATCCTCTTCCGCTTTCTCGTAGCGAAAGCCCCGACCCGCGGTCTCCAAGGGTCAGGCGACAGCTTGACTCAGATGAACTAGAAGCCGATGGCGGGAGAATTTCACGGGAGGATCAAACATGGGTTGATTCTGCTCCGCCATACTCCGGCCGAAGCAATCAACCACCATTCATCAACGTTGATTTCCAGGGTCCATCGATGGCCAGCAGGTCGACCGCTAGCACCGGTTCAGGAATCACGAGACTGCAGTGTGAGTGCTTGATTTGCCGTTCATATGGAAACTCTCGAACATGTACCTTAGGCTCTGCCGACTTATCCCGAAGCCTGTCACCAGACACTCCGCATGGCTCACCAGTATCTAGCGAGTACTCGATGCGTGACCGTGCGCTCTCACGCACGTCTAGTCTTGATGAAGTTCCGGAAGACGAAGATGAGAGTGTTGGGGTTTCCCAGCGGCCCAACAACATCGCGTACTATGGGCTATCTCGTATTGCAACCGGCTCTTCCGGTCGCAGTTCACTGGACCCCAGGGGCAGGTCCAGCTCGCGATTCTCACTTAGAAGCATCGTGCACGTCGTAGACGCCGTGAAAAACCGTGTGAGATCACGGTCACCCCGAACGGGATCTCACCCCCCGTCGGACCCACAAGAGTCCGAACGTGGGCGATCTCTGGTGAAGGGAAAAGGGCTCGGTGAGCCACAAGCCCGTAGCGTGAAGCGCGTTCTGTCTCAATTCGGTGCGACCGAGCCTTTGTCGGCCGATGGTGTGAATGAGAGTGGCGATGGCTGGGTTGTGTTCCCTGAAGGTGTGTAACCGACATTTCCTCACCCATAGATGATATAACGGGTATTTCAGGGACATACACGTATCCGATATTTTTCATGATTCCGAATAACTCCCCGCCAACGATGAAGGCTGATCATGGCTCACTGGTATGGAAGGCCAAAGCTGAGGTCAAACGGCCCGGCACGTTCACGCCGAAGATGTCCGCACAAAAAGAGATCGTTGTTATCAGTCTCCCAATGGACGATGAATCGGAGGACATTGAGGGGATCGACCTGGAGAAACAATGGGAAGATCAATTCCGGTACCGTATCCAAATCGCAGGTCGCGGGTTTCCCATCGGCGGAAAGGTGCCATTTCAGCTCACGATCCTACCCATGGCAAAAATTAAAGTCCATTCTATCTCCATATATCTAGACGGTGAGCGAATTTGTGAAACAGTGAGCATGACTGACCTCTGACTTGAAGAGCGAATGGAATACTATACTGAAACGCAGTCGCGAGCACGCTTGGATACCATACGACGTTCCACGTTACTGGTTATCAGGCACAGCGGCTTGGTTGACCGGTACACTCGACCAATTTTGCCGCTGACATCTGAGGAGGCGGATGCGTTCCACAAGTCACCGCTATATCGCTTCGTGAACTCGGGCGACGACGAGAGCGAAGTCGCATCTTCCTTCATGGGACCAGGTCCATGGACGATTTGCCATGAACTGAAGATCCCAGACACTTGTTCGGCTCTACATCCCTCCAACCAAGCCAAGGGAAGCAATATCATGGCTAATCATACACTCAAGGTGACTATGAGAGTGGAGAGAGGAGAAGACTCTGAAGAAAATGAGAAGAAGAAGCTATTTGATATCATAATACACATACCCATACTAATATTGTCGGTAAGTATGAAGTGGATTCTTCAGCAATCCAGCGTACTCACATCTCTCATTTACTTGCAGTGCCATTGCACGTCAGAATGGACATCCCTTCCGCGTTACCACGAGGCGCTTAAGTCTGATGATGAATCCGCCGAGGATATGTTGACGTGCCCATGTCGTGCCCGCCCCAAAGCAAAAGAGCACACTCTCTCTTGCGGGGCAGAGAGCCATTCAATTCTTGGAGAACTCGGCACGACAACAAATTCATCGAGAGGATCTGCCACGTTTTCGTCCCATTCGCCCGCTGGCCGGACCCACTTGTATGAGCAATTGATGTCTGGGTCGGTGAGCGAGAGAGGAGAAGCACCGCCTTCGTATGAGCCCGTTTTCGTATAGGTTAGTGTCCCTGCATATTGGCGTTTAACTTAGGATTGTACTACTGGTCCTGATGGAAGTTACTGTACTAGTTCCCGCTAATCAAAAGGATTTGTGATTGTTTACTCCCGGTTTGCTAACCCAAGTGTTACTTCAATCGTTGATCTTATGGCCCGCATACCTCTCAGCTTCTACCTCAACATCATCGCCGGCATCTTCGTCATCTTTAATCACTACGCCTCCTCTGAAACGGGAGACCTCGCTCTCAACAAAGTGACCGGCGCAGCTGGCCGTTTCTACATCCTCTTCCAAGATACGGTGACCACGCTCCACCGTGGCTGCACCTCGCGTCTCGGAACAGCGCTGTGCGGACCGACCTTGGGCGGCTTTCTCCCTTACGATGTCAGACTGCGCCATTGCCGTCTACCAGCCCAAGAATCAGAGAGCACGAATGAACCATCAACCGAATGGGAGCCTGATGGAGGGTTTGGGAGCTCTGACTTTGTGTTTGTGTACTACCAGTCCCATTCGCGGCCACTCGATCCTCGGACGTTTGCAGAGGACCTCTTTGGGCACGGTTGGTCAAACCAACATCATCTCGCGCGTGCTGTGTGGGACTGGTCTAGCGAGGTCATGGTGACGATAGGGATGTTTCTTCTGCGGACATGGGCATCATGGTGGTGGTTCCGAGCACCACTCAAAGTGACGGGTGCCCTCTTGGCAACCTACTCTGCCGTGTCGGCTTCGAACTACCTTCTTGGAACGAACTTGTTACGATCCATCGTTCAGGTTTGTGTTGCGCATGTCTGTGAACGCGGACTGCTGACCCGCGTCGGCTGGCAGGTGTACATGACCGCCATGATAAACCTTATTCAATGCATACAATGGGAGGCTCAGCGCCATGCCTGGGACGTTGGGGTTGCGATGATGGAGCGCGTCTACGTTATTGTCAACGCTCATAGAGGTATGTTTAGTTGGGCTAATCATTAGCTTGCTTGCAGTATTAGTACAGTTTGTGGCCTATGTTATACGTCTCTAATGTTTCGACTGTTACAGTCGGCCACCAACTGCGAGCAAGTAAGTGGTGACGTTCCTTCCGTCTGTCAGGCTTCGGGCTCCTTTTATATAAATTCATGCAGGGCAATCTGCGAGACCCTCACTAAGCAAGTTCGCCGATTCTAACGAGGTTACGCCATATTCCTACTCAACCTGGTTATGCGCGGGCCCCCAGGCCATTCTTGAACTTGGTAGGAAATTCTGGTTGATTTTCGTATCTCTAGGGTGCCGAAAAAGCACAACAAATAGATGCTAATATTATGTTACTGATAGCAGAGATTTTACTCGAGGGCATCCTTTTCTCCGTCTGGCAAGTAATAAGACTTTCGTAGTGTGTAATATACTGATTCCCGCGCACAGAATCTGTAACTTGTTCATCGCCTTCACAAATGAATTTTAAGTTAGTCGGACTTGTAGAAAGCGAAGCCTGGTTTTACAATCAGTAAAACTGAAATGTCATTACTACTCCTTTCGCTCACTGCTACGCAAAGAAGGTGTGAGTGACGACGAAGCTGACACATTCTGTAAGTCAAATCATAGCGTGGGCCATCTGCCAGGTGCCAAAGGCAAGTTTGTCTTTGCATGCATATTTGTCTCTTCGCACCTCATACTTTCCTTAGTCTGTATGGTACACCCACCAGAACAAAGGTGAGATATACTCGACACTACTGAAACAGTTGTACACTGCGTATACCAGTGCCTCAGTGCGTCGTACCATTGGAGCATCGAAGTTTTACTTGACAAATCCTGTGATACGATGGCTTATCTAGGAGATATTTTTGGGTCTATCTAACGCACCTTGTACTGCACCCGGTTGCCTTTTCGGAGCGGTGCCATATAGCGAACATGAGGTGAGATCTTATGTTATTTACCACCGCTCCCATCCTCAAAGCATGTGTGTAGTTTAACTGACCGCACGGTAGGTCCAGCTAGCCTTGATATTGACTATTCTGATCAGCACAATGTCTGGACGAGTTACCGTCTCTCGCGTGGGTACTGTATCTTTGGTTTCATGATTAATGTGTTGCCGTGCACCGGGAGGAGTAAGATATCGGAAAAAAGCGGCAAATTGATTTCGGGCCCGTCACCGTGGTGCTTGTTCGTTCCGCTCCTTATAACCGTCGATGACGGGGAATTCTGCAAGCTTTTGACCTGTGATGCACTTATCACTACTGGTTCTTCTTGTGGCGTTCACCCTGCTCTCAGGCGCAGCGTCCCCCCTAAGCCCTTATAGTGTGCATGAAAAGCGCAGGGCCCTTCCTTCTGGTTGGAGTCACGCGGGGCGCTACGAAACTACCTCTATAATTCCATTGCAGTTCGCGCTCAAGCAGAAAAACATCAACGACATCGGAACATACCTCTACGATGTCTCCCATCCTAAATCACCCAACTATGGTAAACATTGGTCTGTAGGAGAGATTGTGCACGTTTGCGCTGTCTGACGAGACCATGACCGTTGTCCGTAATTGGCTTGTCGCGAACGACATCGACGAACATCGGATTTCGATTAGCTGGGCCAAGGGATGGATGCGAGTCAACGTGACGGTCGGGGAAGCGGAGCAATTAATGGGCACCGAGTATAATGTTTACACCCACACGTCTGGGAAGCAGCACGTGGGTGAGTGTGCGTTCACTTTATTCGCGTAACCAGGCTGATATAACGCCTGAACAAGGCTGTGAGGTATACCACCTCCCTGCGCACGTCCAGCCCCATGTCGACTTCGTGACCCCCTCAGTGCACTTTGATGCCAAGTTGACTCGTTGGTCTGATGAAGGAAGCGGGGCACCAGCTACCCAAACTCGGCCGGTATAGTGTGGGAGACGGTTGGTGAGCTGGAGCGGTGCAATGAATACATCACGCCGATCTGTATCCGGACGCTATACAACTTATTCTACGACCCCGTTGCCACTGACGAAAACAGCTACGGTGTTGGTTAGTGGTATCTCCTACGATTTTGTGGGGTGGCTCTTACTTGAGTTCATTGTTCTATAGTGGAGTATTCTCCCCAGGCTTATCTACCTAGCGATCTGCAGATGTTCGCTCAGAACTACTCGGCAGACCTCATCGGAAAAGAACCTTGCTTGGTTTTGATCGATGGCGGTAAGTACCTCTTTTCAGATCGAAGCGTATGCAGATGCCAGGTGATGTCTGTCTGCTGATAGGTTATCTACAGACCGTAAATCAGAGTTTTCCTTACAATGGAGAGTCAAATTTGGATTTGCAATATGCCATGTCTTTGGTCACTGGAAGCCAAACGGTGTCGCTCTATCAGGCTGGTGACATGGTAGAAGGTAAACTTCTCCCTTCGTCATCTCAGAGTCAGAAATCTGACAACCATTGTGGGTAGGTGCATCGTTCAACAGTTTTTTGGATGCAATCGATGGTAGTTATTGTTCCTTCGAAGGAGGCCACGATTCCACCCAAGACCCTGTTTATCCCGACCTGCAACCAGGCGGTTACTGAGGTGCACCCTTTTGTAGTCCAGATGCTTCTCTTAATCTTACAAGCTGAAAGGTTTCGAGGCCTGTGGGACCGTGGAGCCCACATACGTGATCTCGACATCGTATGGATACGATGAGATTCAGCTCACCCCATTCTATGCCAAGAGACAGTGCACCGAATATGCGAAACTCGGACTCATGGGAGTCACGATTCTATACAGCTCTGACGATAAGTTAGGATTGTGGAAGAAACATATTGCTTCGCTGAACTTCATTAGGTTGAATGCCCCTAATATTTATCTGGGAAGGGGTCGGGCGATTACATGAGCGATTGGAGGACAGTCAGGCGGTCAACAGCAAGCTGATAGATTGAGAAATAAAGACTGGGCTGGCAAGAAGTAAACTGTGAGAACACAAAGATGGAGTTGGTAAAAATGCTTACCAGCCAGTACCCATGAACCATCATCATCCATTACGCATAGACTGTGAAGAAGTGCATCCACCTAATGTCACAAATAAGTCAGTAAGTACTGCTCTCTTGTCTCAATAGTCAATAAATGATTAGGTCCGAGTTTTACTATATATAATCATGTAGCTGTGGATAGTGCAATGAGCAAGGGCTAGGTCGTAAACGCACCTTTTGAACCAGGTGAGGTTTGGTCCAATGGGAAGGAGACTATATTGCCAGGTCCGGACACGGTACCACTGCCTCTAGTCACGGTCGGTATCAACCCGAC
>JBBPUC010000055.1:0-71139 GCA_038094375.1 Tubosaeta aff. heterosetosa
CGAGTTATTTGAATACGTTGACCAAACGTTTGTATCCCCTGCTGTTCCCAAAACACTGTAGCTGAAAGTGAGACGAAGATGACAACGAGTGGAGAAATAACCCACAAGGAATGCTTCCCCGAACCTGCGTATAACTGACGCAGTGTTGATCGGTGCTCAGAATCGTTTCCGTCTATGCCCCGCTCAGAGACAAGTCAAGCGAATGGGTTATTTATGTGCCCACCTCCACGAAATTTGCAGTATTCCCGTCATCATCAACACCTCGGGTATTGAAGCGGGTGCCAGCTCTCTTCCACCCGAGGCGTGAAACCAATGACAACGTGGCAATCACAGGAGCACCATTGATGGGCGGTGCGGGAAGAGCCATCGTGGATATGCCTACGTAACCCTGTATGGCAAGAACCTAAAGAACGACTCGGGGTCCACATGTCATCAAACAAAACGACGACATGATCAGGTAGTAGCGCACAATGAATTGACATTGATCGAGATCTTGGCGTTCATGGGGATCGAGTTGCTCGCGGAAATCAAGTAAACTACGGACGATGTATTCATTCCAAACGAACCGTTCGTCAAAAATCCCGATATCATGTTGGTGATGATTATCTCTGGATAGCCGTGCAGCGAAACGTGTTGACAGGTCCCATGGAGGATCGAGGGAATAATAAAAAGAACCAGAAGACAGAATCTTTGTGAGTGGCATGCACGGATCTTCAAAGACAGCATTTGAGTTGAGGGCCTGTAAATATGCTTCTCTAGTTGACATTGCGTCCATGTTGTCCGCATTGACGAGGGGATCTTGAGAAGAGGCTAAATCGTCCCACGAGGACGATGTCAGGCAATAGAACCGGACTTCATGAATCCTCGCGACCTTCTCCGGAATTGATCGGGATGGGCGGGTGTTCCCTACTTCAGTAGTGGCAGTGATCACTGCGAGGAATATATCTAGACCGAAGGCAAGTGCGCAGAGAGGTAGAATAGCCATCAGTATACGTACCATTTTCCACCGAAATGAGACCTAAGCATCCTTTCACAGTACGGTGTGTCAACTTGACCATGCCAACAAGATTCACTCGATCGCCATGCAAAAACTCGACGACGACTTGGCCCGCATTGTTTGCTGCGCGGAATGTAAGCGCTCTAGATGGGTGTCCTAACTTCTGGTCGTTGGAGTCCGTCAGCAGGTAGAGGGTTCGTGGATTTTGTCCAAGATAGAGATGCATCTGTGCGAAAGATGAAGCTTGAGTCACTGATCAAAGTTTGTGCCAAGATAGGCAGCATAAACAACACAATGTACAACCCAGGAGCATCTTCATACTATGCGTGTATATAAAACGAGTACAAAATGCCCTCATAACTGCAGTAACCCGAAGCCTACGCTCAACTCACTCGTCGACAGAACGGTTACGTCCGGAGCTCGGGATGCGTCGGGACGAAAGCATAGCGTTACTGTCCACCACCACTCTGGCATCGTCCGAGGAGAGTCGCGGAGGTCGGCCCTGCCGAAACGACGTGCGATCGACTTCAGGCTGGGGGACGTGACTCGAGGTTCGTGGTGGAGGTGAAAGAAAACGCGACGGGCAAGAATGAGCCGGCGCTGAAGATGGGGCAATCAAGCCGTTCGATTTGTCCGGGAGAAATTGGCCCTTGGAAAACAGGGAGAACAAAGACTTGAATAGCGAAGATTTGGATCTCTGGACGCCGGCAGGGAATGAGGTGGAGGATGGGTCGACAGTGCCTGGTTATGGTGATAAGTGAGATCAAAAGATAATGCAAGAGAGGTACCTGATGATGTTGGAAGAGCATTGTCGTTCGCGCTCAGGCTCAAGAATAAGAACAATGGAACAAGCCAGACACAGATACCAAAGAAGGTGGCAATGTCTGTGAAACCAGGTGTGTTAGAGGCCGACGCACGATGTCTGTGGTAGCTCTGTCTGGCATTGCGAGCAAGGCGAGAGAAATGCATGAACCATAAAAAGTGGTTCATGATGGCCATGATACAAGACGCGATGAACGAAGGCGAGGACAGGGAGATGAGAGGCCAATGGCGCGAAAAATTTTGCAAATACACTGCGTGGCAGACGATTGAGAAAATCGTTTGGAGCAGTGGGAGGGCATCGGTGACATAAAGTAGGACATGCAAAGTAATGATAATCTAGAGGAAGGGGTGAGCTGAATCCAGGAAGAGAGAAGGGACACAGACATATGTGCCTCTCTGCCCGAACAATTTAGCGGGACGAGTGTGTTCTTCGATCAATTCCGAGATGTAGAGCAATCCGCTAGCTTGAAGTTGATCAGACCAGTGGGCGACACGAACGAGCTCTACGGACCGAGAGAGAGAGTGACAAACATGAAAGCAGCCAGAGCAGCGACATAACTGGACGGAATGAACACACACATCGAGTTGGAGGACACCACGTACCCAAGATAATGAAGCAGCGCCATTAATGTGGAAGAAGAGCGACGTCAAGTCTTATAGCATTTCCCAAAGAGGTATGTACAACTACACGTGTACTTATGTTGGACTGGCGCGAAGCATCGCCTTGGACGATCTGCAGGCCTGCATTAAGACCGTTCCAGTTCGGTCTTGGTCCGTGCCATTTGGTAGATCAGCGAAAGAGTGTTCGTGCTGTCACCTGGGTAGAATTGGACCGACAGAAAGAGAGAACAGCCCTGGTGAGGGTTTAAGTACCTGACTTAGGGCCGGTTTTCCGCAACTCTCTTACCACCAAATGCCGACGTCTGCGATTCCCGACTTTTACTACGCCCTCTTCGCCTTTTATGAGCCCGCTTTGACCACCATCGGTTTCATTGGCGCACTCTGCAATCCAGAAGCGGTAATCTCCCTTCTCTCTTTGCTTCCCATCGGTCTCAATGATTCCCAGGCTCACAACGCTCAAGCTCCTTGGCCGTCAGACCCTCCTGCGGTCCTTCCCAGAGCCTCCGTTGTCACCATCATCCAACTCGCCCACGTCTGCGCCCTTATGGGGCTCCTCAACGTCTTCATCCTCACCGCCGCCAGGAAACACTTGGCTGCACAGCCCGCAGTTCAGGAAAAAATTCTTCGCGCATTATTTATCCCTCTTCTTATCGGAGACGTCTTGCATCTCTACTTCACCTTGTGGGCATTGGGCGATGACCGCTGGGATATTACCCGCTGGAGCCCAATGTTATGGACCACAGTACTTGCAGGCTTCAGCCTCCTCGTACCCAGGGTCATGTGGCACCTCGGAATTTGGAGGTATGCAGATACCAGGGACCGGCCTGCACCCCAAGCCAAGGCAGACCCTCAGTTGGAGAAAAAGTGAACGTGTATGCGGTGTATTACACATGGGGTTACACACAGCCTATTCGCCTCCCTACCGAACCGAGGATATTTATGATGTACTAACTACTACTAGTTATTTAAAAAGGACTATTCACAATCCCAGACGTGCTCTGAAAACTGCCTGTTGGTGCAAGCGATGTTCTTGTCGGCCGTCTCAGATTCTTCTTGTTGATCGCTAGTACGTTGTTCTCCAACGCAACGATCTGGCCCGTCCGTTGAGAACTAAACCCTGTCATGGCACTCGTATCACTCACAATTTCTTTGTCGTCTCCAAACTTGAAACTGTCTTGCACCACATTGTCATCGTATTTCTTGATCTCGTACTTGTCGAGTTGACCCCTCTTGACCTTCTTAAAGTCCCAAGCGATCACATATTTACCCGTCCCGGTGACTATCGCATTTTCTTCCTGGCCTTCTCCCATGTTAAATCTAGCAAGAATCCCTAAGTATGTCATCCTTGGCTTCGAAATTCAGCCTACCGAGCGGGCGAGAAACTAATCTCGTGATTCATGTATGCAACATGTTCCGCGCGCAACGTAAGTCGTCGTGGCATCGGCTTCGCCTCTGCAGGGAAACTGCGATCGAAACCGAGGGAGCCAGCGTACCGTCCATCCCCAATAAGAGTGTCGATGAGGAGCAAGTAGCTCTTCGTCGTTGCAACTATCCACCGTCCACTGGCTGTGACATCAACACCAATAATAGGATCACCGAGAGGCGGTAACGCCGTCTTTGCATTCTTTCCGATGCAATCAAAGAGCCTGATGTCACCCTTCTCACTCACTACAGCAAGTTTACCGCTCGCCGTTGTCGCAAGGCCCGAAAACTGGTTCTTGCTGACGTATTGTTTATATTGACTATCGACCATCTTGTTTCCAGAGATACGCGGATCGATACGGAATAGAGCATTGTGCGATGCGCCAACTAGGGTCTGCTCTCTGGTTGTTTGAGCGAATTTGTTATCGGGGGCCATGTGGTCGACTGTAACATCCTCGTGGACTTTCCACTCCTCTACGACCTTTCCGCGTTCAATGTCCATGTTATACAGCGAGCGAGGGTCAGAAGGATTCATCAAGATCATTTTTGTATCTTGATCATGTAACATCACCTTGAAGACGGATCAGTAAATTTCAGCCAATATGCAGAACGAAATTTACCTCTCGGGGTTTGAAATCTTTACCCTTGGTAGTCGAAATCCTGCTAATAGTTGCGTAGTACTTCACTTGATTGTCGCCAGTGTGAGAGAAGACACCAATGTTGTTTCCTCGCACAACATATGAGCGGTCGCCTTTATATCCAACTGTAAGCATAGAGTTACGCTCCCCTGACAATCTCGGAATGGAAGATGCTTCTTCCTCTTCCTCCTCCTCATCTTCGCTTTGTTCTGCGATTGTTTAGGGCATGGTACCACTTTGAAAGAGTAAGAAACTACCTTCATCAGGGTCGAGCTCCGACAAAACTTCTTCCTCATCTTCGTCTTCGTCTTCTGCATTACGCATCTCCACGTCCTCTGAGTTGGAATTCATGACATATGCTTGTTCGTCCGGCTAATGGGCAGTTAGGATATACCGTCAGCTAATACCAGGGCATTCTACCTTGATCTTGGAAAACGGCGTCCTATGTAGTGTTTCCCATGATGCTCTGGCGAAGGCCGCCTTGAAACTGTTGTACTCCTCTTGGGAGGTGAACTGAAACGCCCAGCTTTTGTAGGTTCCACCGAGATTGTAATTCCAGGTGAGGGAATGCGTCGGCTGACGCCATCGAGGGTTTATATTAGTGGATATCTTGTGCATGACAAGGTCGCCTTCATCGCACGTTGCAGCGAGCCAGTAATTATAGTCACCAGAAGTTCGCTCCACAATTTTCGCATCAAGAGCCTCGTCATGCACAGATACAAATCCGTCAATGTCTGTATCCCACACGAAGAGATATACTTGAGCCTTGGCAATTTCTGGTAAATTCGCATTCCGTGAGGCGATCTCGGATTTACCAGCGACCTTCTTGGGCGAAGAGATAATGGATTGTTTAATAGCCGAAACATCTTCTGCAGTTGCTGGGGGATTATCTGTCTCCTTCCGAGCTATGACAGTTTTATCTTTGCTGACTTTTGTTCTCGTGCTTTTGGATGCAGGAGGCCTGGGCAAGTACGTTGTAAGCAGACTGCAAGTCAAGGCATGATCGGATACTCGCTTCCAGATGAACTGCTCGAGCTCAGAGTCTCGGATGTTATCCGCACTTTCCTTGTGTTTGCGCTCGTACATGGCGCGGTACATACAAGTTTCGAAGAATGCGCGTGTAGGCTCGTTCGTTTCCTCTGTCATGAGAAACTCGTAAAGTTCATCAACATCACCATCCAGATCTCGCCACACGAAGGAGGCCTCTTGTGGAGTTTCTCCTAGGCCCGGTCTGAACTCAAGCTCTTCGCTTACGAGGAAAACCCTCTCTTCGTCGGCTAGAAGACGATCAGTGGGGTTTGGCGAGGGACAGATGCGACACACTTTCGTCTTCATCCTCCAGTAACTCCTGATCACCCTCCTCATACACGCGAGTGATAACTAGCTGGAAGTTGTGCTCGAGGGAGGGGACCCGTCTTATGGTGGCAATCGCTTCGTTGTAACTGCGAATTGCGAGTGTCATTGATACGAGAGGGGTCTGAGAGGCGAAAGCATACATGCACTCCCTGGAAGACCGCACGTTCCCTGGCCTGACAAGATAGAGTTGGCCCGACTCGATTTTAACCACCTCAGCGGCGTTAGGGTCCTCTGCAGATACGTGAAATGAAGCAGATCAGGAAGAACCATAGTGCGTACGCCAAACTCTGCTGAATACTATTCGACGGTATCAGCACGGATGTCGTGTCTAAAGACTGATCCAACGTACGGCTCTTGAAGAGGTTCATTGTGGCAGATGAAAAGCTGTGACAGACGTGACATTCCACAGCCATGTCGTTGAATGGTATCTCTTCACCCTCGCCATCAACCTCCTACTGACCGTCGATGGACAGAAACCATCCCAGCGACCACCACGCCCGTCAAGCGGACTCGCAACACCAACTTGATTCAAGTAAGCCCGACGCCTTTTCTCCTCGCTATAGTACCAATGTCTCTAGGACACCGCTGCTTCACCCTCTTCGACAACGATATCTGAGTCCGGTGTGAGTACCAGCTTCCGCCAGATGGACGACCTCGCTGTCCGTGCCCAGACGTCGGCTGGATTCCTTGCCACTCGCAAGATAACTATACGCTCAGACCCTGCCCTTCTCACTTGCTTTGATGTAGCGGACAAGCAGCTGTACGATCTCTGGGTTCCGAGGGCTTGACTGGTCTCTGTCGTCGCGTGCTTGCTAGTCCTTTGTTGTCCTTACGTAAATAAAGTGGCTCTCCCATCGACCATGGTACTCAGACTAAAACGTGCTCCCTCACCAACTCCTTTCTCATGGAACTCGCTGAGCACACTGCCGCCGACAAAGGGGCAGGTAGCAGAGCTTCCCTCACCGCCAACATCATGGCTGTCTGCCCGTGACATGAAGATCTTTGGCGCCGACCCACTCAGATCTGATCTCGGTGTTGTGCGTTGCAGCGACTGCGACAAGCCAGTACTACGGAGCGCCATTTCAGACCATGCTAGTAAGCTTACATCCACTCTCCGCAAGCTTTGTTGTGTTTATCCACCTCAGCCAATTGCAGTGACATACGGTCGGGCAAGAAGTGGGGCAAGAGTAAATCAGCCGACGGTGAAGGTATCGTCTGGGCCTCTCTTCGCGCGGTCTCATTGAATAATGATTCCTGCTGACAGTAGAGCCGAAGAAGGGTAAGAAGCGCGGCGCGGATGCTGAAGAGGGGGACGACCCCTCCGAACCCAGCAAGAAGAAGGCAAAGACCACAAAGGGACGCACGAAAGGACCAGTGGACTATGATAAGCAGTGCGGTGTCATCAATGACAAGGGTCTTCCATGCTCTCGCTCGCTTACGTGCAAGGCGCACTCGATGGGTGCTAAACGGGCAGTACAAGGACGCTCAAAAGCATACGATGAGCTTCTCCTTGAATGGAATCGTGCCAATAACCCTAACTGGGTTGAGCCCGTGAAGAAGGAGACCAAGGCGGAGAAGAAGGAAAAAAGAGAAAAGGAAAAGGCAGAGAAGAAGCGACTCGCAATGGAAGCTGCTATTGCTTCGGGTATAGATCCTAGCAAGGCGGCGACGAAGAAAGCGCCGAAAAAGACACAAGCACCTGCCACTACCAGTCGGCTGGAAGGTGACGAGGCGGTGGAGAACCTGGACGATCTTGATTCCGAGGCAGAAGTTGATTCGTTGGTGAAAGCAGTCAGCGACGCTGAATCCAAAGGAATCATAGGCGTCCCCTTGGCGGTGCCAAGCTCGGAGAGCTCATGGTTTGTCGTCAGGCGAGAACGCTTGAGGAACTGCCGAGATTTGTTGGCCAGCGCTCTGGCGCCTAGTACTACGCGTGCTGGGATGGCCACGATAAGTTGACTAGTATACCTTTTTTGTAATGACCATTGTATATGGACACTACCAATGGTCCACCTACGCATCAACGAACGCGAACCAAATCCAAACCCTCATGTGAATTTCATTAGTGTCCTGCCAATGCATGACCCCGAGGTCGAGGAGGCAGCTCGCCAGCTTCTCCGTGCGCTCGCTGCCCAGGTGAAACCAATCATGAAGGAGCATGGATTTGCCGTGAACAGTCTCGAAGAGGTGCGGTTTACCGGTTTGCAAGTGCTCCGAACTCTTTACATCAGGGAAATCTAGTACGAGTACAACGCTGTATTCGCGGGCCGAAACTGGAATCATGGCGAGACTATAGGTGACCTCACCCTTGGGAAGGTGTTACTTGTGGACTCTAATGTAATTTGTTCAAGAACTTGTCTTGCGGTCGTCGACGGGATCGTTGCTCTCTACGCCGTGGTTGATGAGTACACTTTGCCACGAGGTATTTTATAACGACTTCTACACCACAGCGCTGACATTCTGGTTCTAGCTGGCTCATATCAAGGTTAGTAAACTCCACTCTAATCGCAGGTGAATTACAATAATACATCATCGCAGTATGGAAACCATGGACCAGCATTCCAAGCACTTTGGCGTCAACTAGAGCAGGAAGTGCGTGTTCTCCAAAGCAGGGGGTATTATGGGGATGGTACGACACTATGCCCTCTTTTATACGCCCTTACCTCCACTTCTTCGCGCCTTAGGCTACTGGTCATCTGGAATCAGATTGGTTGACTCCGCCAGAATTGCGGGTCAGGGTATTGAGATAGGTGAACTACCTGAGTATATGGTGTGTTTCGTTCTCCGAACAAATCTTCCTTTTATTGGGCTGAATCGGTTAGTGTGGTGGTGCTCATTCAAGAGCGCGGCCGGTTTCAACCCGTCGGCCCCGCAAACCGGCTCCCAAAAGGAGGAAAGCGGGATCACGAGTTTACTCGAGTGCTTTTAATTCGGTCGGAAAAGCTTTGAATGATAGCTTGGAAGGAGGGAGTAAATCGCATGGTGTGGGATTCCGGAGGAAAGCTGGAAGGTTTGTTTGGATTCTCTTCGACGTTTTCTTGGGTGACTACGTTACCGTGCAGTAAACGGGCAAGGGAAGAGCGTGCGCTGGCTGCTGAAAACCGAATTCAAGCTCTTGGAGAAGCGTCCTCTTCACACCTTCTTACGCCACAAGCCACCAAAGATGACTCGGGTTCGGAAGATGAAGCAAGGGATCCAGAGACGGATCAAGATCGTCGTCGTACGCTGCTGGAGGCTATCGAAGAGAACGACTTAGACGCGCTCAGGGCTACGACGCTTGATCCCGCACATGATTTCCTTTTGCCGAGCAGCAGTTCCTTCAGAGGGCACGGAGATTCCGATCTTCGTGGGGCTACTGTTTCCGGCTCAAGTACTATAGTTGATCTCACCTCCGACGGGTTTTGTGACAGCTCCTCGAGTAACGCAACTCCTAGTGCGCGACCGAAGAAGAGACGGAAAGCGTCACAGCCTAAACTTGTCTTCACTCCCCTCGCAGAAGCAACGAGGGTCGAAGAAGAGCACCAATGGGATTGTAAGGTCTGTACGCTGTGAGCACAAATTTCTCGTTTCTTCACATAGAAGACCGACTTTCTCCAGTAACAACAAAGCGAGCCACCTAGCATGCTCTGCATGTGGGACTCCGCGAGGAGAGTTGACTTGGGTTGGATTATTATAATTTTGCTGAGTGGTACCCGAGTCACGTGAGCGAGGACGATACCACGACATGTAACTTGACCTGTACTTGTTCGTCACTGCTGCAACATTAGTGGTCTACTACCTGTGTCATTGGACTCGAACGCCACGAACCCATTCCACGATTCAGTCTCATAGTTGTCAGTGATCGGTGGTCTGGACTTCATCTTTCCCGCAGCCCTCTAACGTCACTTGCACTACTAGAGCGTTGTTGTGTCGATGGCTCAGTCCGGCAATGAATATCTTGCAATTCTCAAGGCTTCTTATGACTATGAACCGCAATCCGAGGATGAAATTGCAATCAAGGAAGACCAAATTGTCTTTCTCCTCGAGAAGACCGACGAAGAGTAAAGTCTAATCTCGTTCATATTTCTCGCTCCAATTGACTTGCGAACCCGTCCAGCTGGTGGAAGGTGAAGATAAGGGGCGACTCACAGGACGAAGACAGTCCATCTGGCCTGGTTCCTGCTGCATACGTGGAACAGGCGAGTGTCCCATATGCTTGACTTCGTATTCATGCGAAACGGCTACACAGGCAGAGCATGCTTCTGTTGCGAAGGCAATATATGACTACGATGCAGCGGCACCGGGGGAGCTTTCCATCAGAGAGGATGAGATCCTCATGGTCTTTGATCGTGAAGACGAATGGATTCTTGTTCAATGTCAGAAAGAAGGTGGTAAAGCCGGGTTTGTCCCTGGGAATTATATTGAAGTGGTATGCTTTTAACTCGCACTCGAAGAATACTTGTACTCACTGCTCTCAAAGTCTAGCGGAGAGGAAGCACTAGAAACAGAGCCGGAGCCTGAACAAGAACCTGAGCCAGAGCCAGCACCACCGCCTCAGCCACGGCCGGTTCGTACGGTTTTCCGTGAACGATGACCATGTGCCTTAGCTAGTGTTGTAGCCCAGCCCCCCAGCACGCCCCGCGAGTGTTTACGTGGACCCGGCGGATCGTGTCGCTCAGACGCCGGTCAAGGCACAACCTGACCACATTAAGACATGGGCTGTTTCTGAAGTAGACAAGAAGGGCAAGAAGAAGAAGGGCACACTCGGGGTCGGGAGTGGCTCCCTCTTTTTCGCGAGCGAGTCTGACAAGGTAAGCTTCGGTTCCCTACAGCACAATATGGTCGTCTATTTCTACCTTTCCTAGACACCTGTGCAAAAGTGGGACACTGCCGATGTCGAGGATTTCACGATCGAAAAGCACAAGCACATTCTCATTGATGTGGGAGGCCGTAATCCTACAAAGTTGCACTTCAACGTCGGCAAAGAGGAGATAGCAGAAACGATCCTAACCAAGCTGGATGATTCGAGAAGGATAGCGAAATCCAGCGCAAAGGCTGCATTGGAGGTGGCCACTGGAGAAGCGAACGCTCGTGGACCTGCAGTTACCCCACCACCACGCTCTGTCGAAACCAGTAGTCCATCGAAGAAGAATGGGGTGTCCGTGAGGTTCACGGAGGAGTCTCCGGAGATTATACCACCCAGAGAGGCCTCAGAGGATGGCGATGCAGAGGAGGAGGGCGTTGGCGAGGAAGAAGGAGGCGAACTTGCGGCCGCATTATACGACTTCGAGAGCACTGGCCCAGACGAGCTTTCAGTCCAAGAAGGGGAGCAATTATACATCATTGAGAAGGAGGGAGAAGAGTGGTGGAAGTGCAGGAATATGCGAGGTAGCGAAGGGGTTGTGCCCGCATCTTATCTCGAGGTAGGCATTGTATTGCCGTTAACTTTCAATTTCATTCAACCTTTTCATAGCCCTTAGGTTCTTCAATTCCTGCCAAGCCTAAAGATGTTGACGATCGGGGACGAAAGGAGCGTGAGGGTGAAGAGGCCGAGAAGAAGGAACGTGAATCTCAAGAGCTTGCTGATAGGGAGCGGGAACGGAAGAGGGCCGAACAGGAACGTGCTAAGGCTGCAGCGGAAGCACGAAAGAAACAGATGGCTGTCGACGCAACCCTAAAGAAGCCACGAGAAGAAGCAACTAAGCATTCGCAGCAAAAGGTTGAGAGCGAGCTGGGATCTACGTATGCCAGTCGTTCACCCCTTGAGTAGGCTCTAACTTTGGGTTTCCAGTCGTTCCCGGCGTTCGGCGAATAATTCGTCGCAGAGCTCTTCTTCTGCACGTACATCCAGTGAAAGTAAGAGTATGTCTTCGTCTTGCCGTGATAACGCTATCTCACCCTCCCGACCAGGTGGACCCTCTCCAGAGTCTACAAGAACCTGGCATGATAGGAGCGGGCAGTTCCGCGTCGAAGCCGCACTTCTTGGATACGCTAACGGGAAGCTCAGATTACACAAAGTTAATGGCGTTGTCATCGAAGTTCCATCCGAAAAGATGTCCGTTGAAGATATGCAATACGTTGAGCGTCTAATGAAGAAGAAAACAGCCAGTCCTTCTCGTACGGGTTCTCGAGGTTCTAACCACGACGACGATCGACCTTTGGCGCCTAGACGGCCGAACGAGGCTACGAAGCGAGAGTCAAAGAAGAAAGGTCCTCAAACCGACTGGTTTGAATTCTTCTTGTCAGCTGGCTGTGACATTGACGATTGCACGCGCTACACACACTCATTCGAGAAGGACAAGATCGACGAGAGCCTCCTTCCAGACATTACGGAATCTACCATGCGCTCGCTTGGCCTCCGAGAAGGTGACATTATCCGCGTGAAAAAAGTCATTCAACAAAGGTATGCTAAGCCTCAAACACCGACACCGGATCACCTCGCTAGCGACGAAGAATTGGCGATGCGACTCCAAGAGGAAGAAAGTGCAAAAAAGCCCGTTGGTCCGGTTCCGAATCTCTTTGCAGGACCTGGGGGAATTTTGAAAAATAATACACAACGTCGCGGTCGCCCTCAGCCTAGCAAGGCTTTGCCACCATCTGCTGTTGATTTGGATGCCATCGGGACTGCGTCTGAGCAAATCAAACGCTCCGGCTCACCTCTCATTCGTACAGACAGTCCAGCTGCGGTGTCTCCTGTGCAACCTCCCCAGCGGTCAAGCTCAGCAATGGCCACAGTCACTGGCTTTGACGATGACGCGTGGACGAATAGGCCAGGTTCGAAGCCACCCCTTCCGAACCCCACTCCGCCAAGTGTACCCCCGAGGGCAACTTCAGTACCTCTAGCACCGCAAGCAGCTGCAGCACCTCCCGCTCCCCCAGTACCGGTTCAAGGGAGCGCGGCTGCTGGTTCTAATCCCCTGGCAAAGACTACAGAAGCCGATATATTCGATCAACTGGCACGTCTTAGCGAACTCAAGACAAACCGTGCCGTGCCTTCTTTCCCTGCGAACCCTTCTACATCAGTCCCTCCCGCCAGTGCTCCCTCGGTCGTCTCTCCGCCGCCAGGCTACGACAATGGGCTCGGAGTGGGTGCGTCTCCCACCTTTGTTGGCCAGCATCTCCAGAATCAACAACCGGGGTTACTTCCACCCCAGCAGAATGGCCCACGTGGGCCGTATGCTCCCGTGCCTGCAAATCAAGGGTTATTACGGCCTTTGGTACCTACTCAAACTGGGTTCAACGGTTTTGTTGCGACACGCCCTTCCAATGTATCACCTTTCCAACCTCAGCCTCAGTCTGCACAACCATCCTTCCTGCAGCCCCAAGTCACCGGGTTCCCTGGTAACCCCCATATAATTAATCCACAACCCACTGGATTCCCTATATCTAGTCCCATTTTGGCTCAGCCTACTGGGATTGGCGGCGGACCGTTTGGTGGCTTCACGCCGACGTCTGCTTTTCCCAATGCAACTGTGACCCCCGTGCAGACTAGTGAGTTGAATGATGTTTTCAGCTTATTTACTAACAGTGTATCGCAGACCCTACCGGTTTCTCACCATTTGGACAATCCCCATTCAATAATGTTGTGTCCACGCCACCCCCAGTACCGCCAATTGGTAGTTCGGGTTCGAATACGTCCCCTGCGAATATCTTTGCGCAAATGAAATCTGGAACGTTCGCATCAGGTGACGAACATGCGGGACCCCAGCAGGCAGGTGAGTATACTTCCTTTGTACTTTTTGGTCTGGCCTGTAATCTCTGACAGGTAAATATGACGCCCTTCGGGTAAATCGTGAGTTGATATCGAACTTTTTGACCAAATTTATTGACTTTTGATCCTAGCTCAACCAACGGGGTGGGCTATACAACCCACTGGCTGGGGAGTTCAACCGAACGCTGGATTCCACAGTGGGTATACGGGATACTAGCACTTGTACTTGACCTCTATTTCATTGTCGCTCTGTTATGTTAAAACCCATCTAAATTGGCTGATAATTGAACGGAATATGGAAGCAAAACTAGCGGAAATGCAACAGGTATGGGGCTGTCCTACGATGATTCGATTATCCCATGAGTGTACCCAACCCGTTCAAAATACCCCTTCAGCCCCAGTCTTATTTCAGGAGCGATGTCGCGTGCGAGTAGACCTGTGCACAAAGGATAGATGACAGGTTGGTATTTAACAAACTAACCATTCGATCAGTAATATGCAAACCAAAAGCAGACCGATGGCCCACCGTCTTATCGCCAAACCGACAGAAGCCATCGAGAATTTCAGTCACAACGGGAGTCCAAGCAGCGATGTTCTTGGCTTGCGTGTCGGCTCGCAATTTGGAGTAGTCCGATAAGACGTTCAAACCAAGCCTACGTTGGTTATGTCAGTACCCGTAAGACGAAGCGAAAACAAGGTCCTACGGCAGGAGGCGTTCGGCTATTTGGGGCTGCATCGTTTGATGTTCGGCCCGCTCGTCGAAATACATTCTAAGTAGCACATGCACCAACGTTGCAGCACTGCTAGACTCCTGCTTGAGGAGATTAGGTAGGTGTTTCATAAAGCCTTCGCGAACCTCAGCTTGGTTGGCAGGACCCAGAGGCAAAGCAGACTCACCAACTTTCCACAATCCGGTGCGAAGCTCCCTGTCGTCGTTGAACATGCGTGCAAACTGATAGCTATGATCCAGCACGCCCATCAGTCTGAGTAGTTGATCCGGGGGCATCGCTTGATAAACGGTGCCATTACGAAGTAAGTCGCTGGTGGTTTCGATGAGAAAGAGCTGGAGAACACATTTAACGATGATTTGTTTGAAGACCCGACGGCGACTACCAAGCAATGGCTTCGTGTCACTTGATGAACGTTCACTAGTGGGAGAAAGCGGGGCGGGCAAGATTGCTTGCCCAGCTGAGTCTGTTTCTCTTAGAATCAGCGTACGCGTCAGAGAGACAAGGTTCCTTACCTGAAGCATCAAAATCAACAGAATTGTCGTCGATCTCCTCCCGTAAAGTCTCATCAAACAGTTGATGAGGTGTCGTTGTCCGAAATAGCTTTACGAAGGTGGACGCAACTTGCTCCCACCGCGTAGCATTTAGCCTCTTTGCGTTGTTCTCCAAGAATTGTTGCAAGCATGATGTCCCGATCCGTGCAAGTGTATCGTTTTCTGTCGCCGCTGTCATCATACATATAGATAAAGCAGACACGAACCAAACCTTGACATATGCAAACACATAGTAAATCCAATAGCCCATCCAGGAAACGCTCCAGGATTTCATAGTAGAACGTGAAAAGGTCAACGAGATCGCGGAGCGCCTGGATCATGGTTGTCGATAACCAGACACTCATATCTTCTTGTGTGCTGAATCGCGAAAGGTCTTGGCTCGACTTGAGAATAGAAAATATGGGAAAGAGAAGCTCTTGGCAAATAGTATTCCAAAATTCGGTAGGGAAGGAACCCCCACGCGTTTTCAACGTCATGAAAAGCGAGTCTAGTGCCCTGGAAATCGAGGAATTAATCAAATATTGTATCACCAGGGTGAATGTCTTACAATCGCCGTACTTCGAGATCTTCCCCGTTCATTATTATATCATAAAAGCCAAACAAAACCGGGTACCAAAAGCGTATCATTGCGTCTTCGCTAGGTAACTGTCCTTCGGGGCCGAGAGCACACTCTGGAGAGCTGAGCATGACTGGTATGACACCGCGGAGCATTGCGATGGCGAGTAAGCTAAGTTTCTGATACTTGCTCACTTTACAGAACTCGGTGATGCAAACTGTTAAGTCGGCGAATGAGCCGTGGCGAACGATTGCAGCAAAGTGATCTTTGTTCAGCCGGCTCACTATTTCAAACGCGGAAATGGCGATTCGTTCTGGAGAGAGATCAACCTAGGGGAACCTATGAGGTCCACGAAATTAATACCTGTGAGTACTTTGGAGGCAGCTGCGAAAACACCGAACATGGTTCGCCACCCCGAACGCATGTTCTGGACGCGAGCTTGTATCATCTGTTGAAGGCACTGCAAGACCTGCCAACGAATGCGTGGCATTAGGCGACTGCAAAATAGCGGGGGGTGCCTCACCATATCTCGAATGTCTGGGTTAGCATTATGAATCATAGTATGTTCAAATGGCTTGAGGAAGTCTTTCTGAAACTTGAAATGGGGCAGTTCCTCTTTTTCGAGGAAGCGCATAGACAGTTGTCTTAAGGAATCCAAAGCAAAAAACCCCACAGAAGGATTGTTATGACAGCAGACCTACCAACCGGTAAACGGCTATCAGCAACGATTAGGACGAAACATACTTGATTAAAGTGTTCCCCTAAAATATCCCAAAGATTGGACCACTCTAGTCGGATGCGATTCATGTTGTAATAGGATATTTCAACTAGTTTTTGGAGGCTAAAGAGACGCGGATGTTGAGAGAGCCCAGATGACTGAATTTCCTCCCAGGAAACGTCGCACAGCGCTCGGACAAAGTCGACGATTGCAGTCTGAAATGAATTTAACATTATTAAGGTCTAATCGGTGAGGCACCTACTCCCGAAAGATGATGGCTAAGAGAAAAGACCATATCGGCTGCAACGGTAATATGCGTCGAGCGGCTCTCGTTTGCAAGATCTTCGTTTGGCACTTTTTTGGAGCGACTGGAAACAACATTCAGTATGATGCGCCCTTCTGCCAGGAATATCTGACCCTTTCTTTCCAGCATCGGGAACTTCGACACCACTACTAATCAACTGCATGTGCTCCAGTTGACTAACGCACGATAGAACCTCGCGCCAGGAACCTTTCAGGTTATTTCCCTCGTTCACCGCGACATCCAAAAGGGTCTTGATAGCTTCCATATTCTTCGTCTTCATCTCTCCCAAATTATTAAGGAAAGTGAATTTTGCCAGGGTTGTCACGAAAGCGTTGCGCTCCAGTTCCAAGTCAAAGAAGCAGACAATACGGATGGCATTCTTGAATCCGTCGAGGCACAAGTCAACGACCTCTAAATCATCCGTATTTTGGAGAGGTCCGGACAGTCCCGCAAGAAAAGGTATCCAGGCAACCTCAAACATTGGTCGCACATGGACAAAGTGGGAAGCACTGAAAAACTGTTCGCCCATACGGGATCGACGCTGAGAGCGCATCAGCGTTTTGAAGAGGGCCTAGATATAATATGTAAACATAAGTTTAGTGTGGGACTGAATCTTCCAAACCTCTGTCTTGTTAGCTATGCTACTAGACTGGAGCATGTACGCTTCCTTTTGAAGGTCCCTGCCAACCCCCGCAAGAACGTTGGTAAGACCAGGCCCTACAGATGGAAGGTTAAGAGTAGCATCGATCTCGTCTTTCATTCGAATCTCATTGTGCTGTATTTCATCAAAAATACTGGAGAGGAATTCCTCTGGAAGATCTTCGCCGTCATTGATTCCTCGATTGTTTTTGACGAAGTCTGACTTGGTCATACGATTCTTGACTTGGGGACTATGAGCATCGGTGTTGAGCATTATCGTCGAGTACGAAAGCACGTAAGCAGTATCTATCCCGGGGCGTTGGGTTTCAGATACAGTCAACAAGAGCCCGGGATACACCAACCTGCATTCTTGAAGGGTGTTTGCGAGTTTCCTGCAATATACCTTTCAGCAAATTTGAGCATGAAGCGATCTATTTTCTGAGACTCTCCGGGAAGACGGAATGCTTGCAGAAAAAGTCGTAGCGCATCAATGAACTGCAAATTACGGAAATCAAGAAAATCGACGAATGCATGCATTATGGCTACGTTCGTTTCATCACTACAACATGATGATCAGAAGTATGAAACAAGGCTACATTCATAACGTACCCATCGCCCAGGTATTCTCCGATCATGGCCTTACTCAGACCCTCAGTGTTCAGAAGGAAATGCGCAATATCTTGCGGTGATGAATTGAGGATGAAGCCACTTTCCTGAAGGAATTGGATACCCTACGTGGCATAAAGTCAGGGATAGTCTAGCCACCCAAAGCAACAACCTACACGCTTCGGTTTGAAATTAAATTTCTTGATACCTTCGAGCAATGTTGTCTTTTTCTGCTTTGCATTCTCGAACCTAGTTGGGTCGTCCAAAACATCAGGTGTCGGTTGTCGGAGAGCCTCGACACTCCCAGGTGAAGTCGCAATTCTGTCGAGGGACGGATCCGGAGTCATGGAATCGTGGCTCGTTTCTTCTCCTGTTTGGCTACGAGCCCCAGAGTCGTCACCGTGGTCTGCAGGAGTTTTCCCGGAAGCTGTACCCCAGGTCATTAACGACCTAAGCACAGAGACAAGACATTCGATCCCCTGTCTTCGCAACTGGCCCTCAGAAAGACCAACAGTAGAGGTATCTATTGTGCCCGAGACAGATATCACCCCAGAGGAGTATGACGACGAACCATGCGTCTTGGTCAACGGAGTGACTGCCGGGCTAGCAGGTTCAGAAGTTTTGGAGTGCGAAGTGCTATACGGCAGTGTTGCAACTTTCGAGACGATGTTCATCAAACTAGGCGAATTGCTCAATCGGGAACAGGTGTGTTGCAAAATCCTTACTGTTCGTAGATGTTGTCTGCAGCCTCGCTGTCACAGTCATAGTTAAGGTACAGTTCCACCAAGGCCTGTGGATCCTGGCAAAGCTTGGACAGCATTGCGAGAATGACAGCCTTCTGTTTGAGAGTCGACGTTCTCATTTCCAGAATAGGGATAAAAATCTCATGCAAAAGAACTTCGATCTCTTTCTGGTCGTGCCATCAAGAATCAATATAATTGAATAATAGTTTGTCTAAGTGCATACCTTGAGCCTAGTCCGCATACCAGACATTACACGCCAGAAAATCTCCACGCTCACGTCAAACACTTGCGGAACAGGGCTTACGGCATTTCTGCTCAAGGTCAAGCAGAGATATTGGTTGATTGCCTGTATGAATGTCGTGGCCTCGTGCGAAGAGCTCGAGTAGATGACAGCCGAAGGATTAACAAGAAGACTCATGTGCGAGTTCAAAACCGTTAACACGAGGTGAAGGGAAAGAAGCTTTGATCGCATTGCATGCGACTTCGGGTCGCGCTCGCTGAAACCCGTGTTGAGAAGAATAAAAGACTAGGTAAATGCATACGAACCTCTCAGTATTCAAAGGCTTCATCGTCAATTTACACAATGCTCTGAACACTAAAAACGCATCCTTTGTAAACATATCTCGGACGGAAAGCTCCGCTTCCGTATGTGTGCCTTCCGCTCGGGTTTCCGAGGACTGGCGGGCTGGCCTACCAACAAGGATTTAGGTCAGAAGTTTATTCGAGAAACGTGTCCACTAGTGTTGCTCACTGTTCCTCGCTACCCCCTTCAATATCCAAGGGTTGGTCCGAAATCATCTGCTCCGTTGGGGAGCCGGCAGAGCCTTCCTCCGAAGAAATGGAAGGCATGTCCTCTTGCTGATGTTCCGTCTCAATGTCCCCCGCGTGTGTCAAGTCCGACGCGGGTTTTGGTGGAACTGATGACGAGCGTCGACTTTCAGCCTTTGAAGCGATGTGATGTGCTGGGGACACCAGAATTTCAGAGCTCACAGAAGAGTGGAGTGTCGCCCCTTCTCCAGATTCGACGGATTTTTCAGATCTACACCGTGAAAAAATATGGTGTACCATCTGCGTCAGCCCACCTTGAGCGACCATCTGATTCACTGGATCCGTGCTCAGAAGGAATATATTGTACACTGTTCTTACAGCCTTCAGCAATGAGGAATGATGAACGAGGATCGTAGGAGAGAGGATCAGGGAAAGAAGAGCTTTGACAACCTGTAGGGAAACCGTTTCCGGCGTTGATTCGATATGACAGGCAGTTATAGTGTGGACCACCAAGTCGACGAGTGATGGTTGCGGGATGTTTGAATGTGAGGCGGACATGGACCGCCGGCCTTGCAACGCAGGGGACGGGGGAGGGGAAGGGAGCAAGGGAGCAGAACTTTCCTCGGCAAAGAAGGAATATGAAATCAGCTTAGAGATGCAATCCAAGCTCGCAATCATGAGCTTTTCGTTTCTAGTCTCGCAAGCAAGTCGAAGAGGTTCGAAGATTTCCCGTGGCCTGTCACCGCCTCGTCCTGCTTTGACCATTTCCAGTGCATTCTGCGCGCTGTCACGCAGCGGCGGGGAGCGTTTTGCTTCCTTTGAAGATAATATCGTCTCCAGTGCGGATGATATAAGAACAACAGAGACTGTGTGTCCAGTGGACATTGTCAATGAACGCTTGTGAGCTGGATGGACGGTACTAGAGGGTGTCTGAGGCCAGGGCTCGCCGTGGACATTGGACACCGCGACTTGGGGAGAGATGACAGACATTGAAGCCGGGCTCGTACGGTGCGTCGCTCCACTGGATACTGGGGTCTCGGGGATGGGAGATGACGCGTCGAGAACTGGAACTGAGGCTGGTGTGATTATAGGATCAGCATTATTTGCGATTCGCAGGTCTGACAAATTGGACCGTGGGTGGCTAGTTGAATCCAGACCCCCTTGCCTGTCCTCCGAAACGCGTTCATGACCTGTCCGAGTGGGAGAGTGTGGCTCATCAACGGGGATTTGGACCTGCTGCGCAACTGGTATTGGCTCGTCTGTTTTCTCTTCAAGAGTTTCAACAGGATGTGCGTCGACAGAGGGCCGTTGTTGATTCATAGGAAACCTAGAAATGTCCCGTTAGCGGTCACTAAGAAGTAGACAGCGGAACTTGCCGAGAAAGCAGTGACTTGATAAGTAGGAACCCAATGATTTACTTGCGCATCCGACATGGCCTCCCAAATACCAGCAGGGGCCGCAGCGGCAGTACTCAAACGATCAGAACCTCTTCCAGCAACTGCCATCGCAGTGCAAGGACCGGACTTTGACAAACCTCTGTCAATCCAGGATCTTCTTGGCAGCTACGAGAGAATCGGATTCCAGGCCACGAGTCTAGGAAAGGCTATTGATATCGTCAATCGCATGGTACGTGTGTATTCGATTCCATTCACTCATCTCACCTGCACCAGCGAAAATGGCGTCTCTCAGATGAACCTGTCTTACCAGACGAGCCGGACGCATACGCAGACCCCCAAGTAAGAGCTCAAACGCGCTGTAACATCTTTCTTGGCTATACTTCGAACCTCATCTCCTCCGGGTTACGCGAGATTATACTTTACCTTGTGAAACACAGACACGTTTCAGCGATCGTGACAACAGCGGGAGGAATCGAGGAGGATTTCATCAAGTGTCTCGGGAAAACATTCCTTGCTGATTTTCATATGGATGGTGCGGATCTTCGAAGAAGGGGTCTAAATCGTATTGGGAACCTAGTTATACCGAACGACAACTACTGCAAATTCGAGGATTGGCTCATCCCTATTCTCGATACGATGCTGGAGGAACAAAAAACTTCCGGTCAAGTATGGACTCCAAGTACTTTTATCCGCCGTCTGGGAAAGGAAATCGACAACGAGGAATCCGTTTATTATTGGGCGTATAAAGTAAATGCAATGCATCTGGACACGTTTATTTTGTCTTCTATGAACAAGGCTAACCCATACTATTTCAGAACGACATTCCGGTTTTCTGCCCAGCCCTCACCGATGGTTCAATAGGAGATATGATTTACTTCCATTCTTTCCGATCACCTGGATTGATCATCGATATTGTGGGTGATATCCGTGCTCTGAACGAGTTATCTCGTAAGTCAAGGAAAGCGGGAATGATCATCTTAGGTGGTGGAGTTTGTAAACATCAGATCGCTAACGCCATGCTGATCGTATGATGTTTTTTATCTAATCAAATCCCACTTATTGACCCCTTGCAGAGGAATGGCGCAGACTACTCAGTATACATCGTGAGAATCCTTCTCTTCGTTCTCAACATTCACTGACCACTCGATTTAGAACACGGGTCAAGAGTTTGATGGATCCGACTCCGGTGCTCGACCAGACGAAGCAATTTCATGGGGGAAAATCCGCGCAAATGCAGAATCAGTTAAAGTGCCACTTTCTTCCATGGTACCCTGATCTCAACGCTGATGTATCTGTCTCTCCAAGGTCTTCGCCGATGCGACCTTAGTTTTTCCACTCTTAGTAGCTGCTACCTTTGCCCAAGGCTAGTTGCCTGAAGAAGGTGGTCCACTGGCGTGTGCACGATTGTGTTTGTACCGGAAAAATGTTATAAATATCGTGCGCAGTGTGCCTACAAGCCGGAGGGACGGGAGACATGACAAAGATAGATACATAGGTTTCTGAAGAGATGTATAAACACAACATTCTACCCGCTCGCAGAGTGTTCGGCTCCATGATTGAGATTGTGTCAGAATGCAAATCAACCGATCAGCTAAAGACTTACCCCTTTGCATCTCTCCGGACCATATCACCAGATCATCCCGAAGCAATTGAAGTATCATCATTGAGTCTCGCATCACTTGAACTGACGAGGACTCGTTCAAGCAGGTGACCGCCTCATCAAAGGCATGCTTCCCTAGGTGACAAGCGCGTTCTGGGCTTTTGCGGACATCATGATAATACACAGCAAAGTTCAGGGCTAAGCCCAGTCTCGTAGGATGCGTAGGCTCGAGCTTGGCCAGAGCATGCTTGTATGCAAATTTGTACGCAGCGAGGGAGAGGTCTGAGTAGGCGTTCCTGTCACTTGGCTGTGCGAACTCAGCTAGATAGCGAAAGTAGTCGCCCTTCCTATGCGAACCGTGAGGACTGATCGAGGCACAAGTGTTTCACCAGTTTCCTCACATTTTGTAAAAGAATACCGTCTCCTCGCCAGGTTCTGCTGTTGATAGCAAATGCTCGTCGAGTAGCTTTACGATGTCTTTGCAGACTTCGGAAAGTTCATTCTCCACACGAGTACGCTGTTGGCTGATCAGCTGTACCTGGTGCGTTGTATGGCGCCCCACTAATCGGCTTTTCTCCAGTTTCTCGAGAGAATCGATTATCCTCCAACTACCGCGAAGGGAATTGGTGATGTTCTTGTAAGCGACAGAGAGCAGGTTGCGTTCTTCGATGGTCAGGGAACCATAGGTCTGAATCAGACCTTTCATTTGCGCCACCAAGTCTGAATTTCAACAGTGTGAAACCAGCGATCGTTTATCTGAGAGGTAAACCAACAGCACCTTCGTAGCGTTCCGCCTCTTCGGCAACCTTGGCTAGGAGAAGATACTCTTCTCGCGAAGGAATTCTTACCTGTGCGCAGATTGCCCGATAAGTTGCATCGGACCATTGAAAGGGTCAAAGCGGTCCACTCACCGGGGACATGATCGACTATGAGAGTAGAAATACGTCCTGGAAAGGTTCAACTCTTTTCTACCGTCTGATGGGGTTACGGGCAACACGATTCGTGGCGCAAGACTGGGCACATGCAGTCATGCTCGCAAGGCACGCAGATGACGTGCGGAAAACAGGAGTGGTAAATAGTGACGGCAGCTTTCATTGTGACCACGAGGATTACTCTCCAACCCTGGGCAAAGGGGGAGGCGAAGCTGACTTGCACAAACACGGTGGGTTAAGGGTCGAGTGATACGTACGATTCAGCCAGGTGGTAATCACCAAGTGACAATGTGGATCCAGCCGATGGGCACGTTTTTCTATCAAGTCACATAGCGATGATTTCTTAAGTAGAAAATATTCTATGATCTGATTGTTGTCAGTCGCACAGGGTAAGGTATGGGAGACAGACGAACAGGCACTCTAGTGTAGGACTACATTGGAGAATCCTCCGTGCTACAGGACGTTGGTGGTGTAACTGAAAGTGGCGCGTCTGCCGTCAACCAAAACACAGGATACCTACGCTGTATATTATTGATAACGAGTGCGACGCCGACAGCGAGGATGGACGAGAGAAGAACGATGGGGAGCAGATACCAAGATAAGTCGATGACTTGGGAGTTGACCGCTGCAAAGAGGGCGGTTGCCCCGGCAGGGGGATGGACCGTTTTGGTGAATTGCATAGCTACGAGGGTAAGCGAGACCGACAGCGATCCAGCCAGCCACTGCAGGTCGGTGTAGCGTTCGGGGGATAGAAGTCGAAATAACTTCGTTATGCATATGCCGAATAGCGCGCCGATAAAATGGCCGCCGAGCAGTGCCCTAGGTTGTGCCAGGGGGCTTTCGATAGAACCATATATCAATATGGCTGAGGCGCCCTGAGGCAGTGAAGACGATGTAAGTGAAAAGCATACTCATAAATCCAACTCTTACATAGCTAGCAACTACAGATGGGACTCCGCGTTCCGTGAAGTAGTGTGCCCGGAAAGTAGCCTGAATCACAGACATCCCGCAAAACGCAGCGATGAAAGACCAAATGGCGACAACATATAATGGCAAAGGCTTGGGAGGGGTAAAGCGGTAACCCAGCCAACGACTGATAAAGGGAGAAATTCTTGCGAGTCTTTGGCGCGGAAGTCCCATTAAATTTGTGAAGTATTCCGACTGATGCAAATGGTGGCTAGCTCGAGTTCGGTGGCTGTCATCTTGCTCCCGTTATTATAGAGGCTATTGAGTGGTGAGTCAGCGGGGAATGTGCAAAATCACGTCACCTGCGTCCAAAGGTTGGTCATTGGCATCGGTGATACACTCCCGACGTTCTACAGCTCATCAGCTGAGTTTTAATCTGTCTAAAAGGAAGACGGGAGTAATCGAACCTGGGGAAATGCTTAGCTGAGAAAGAACCTCAGTGTACCTAAACATACAACCCAAGTACGCTGGTGCGCCATCAAAATGAGCTTTCGTCCGTGAGATTCGTACAGTTCTTCCTTAACAACTTCTTAAATCTGTGGTTGAGACTTCAGCCGCATTCCGTGTGGCCGAAAAAAAATAAGAATGTTGCCGTGAAAATTCGTCAAAATTATTAAATGCATCTCACCAATATTGTTTGTAAGTTTTAGCCTGTAAATTGGTCATTTACAACTCGCCGAGATCCGAGCCGATGACCTCATCCAAAGTTTCCTCCATTCGCATTTGGACGATGATGCGACACGGTAACGACGGCGAAAACGGTTCAACGGCATTCACATTGTCTCTGCCCATGCCACATACTTTGGGCCCTGGCTTCTGCCAACCACCCTACCGTGCGCCTGTGATGATGTCGCGGCTCAAGGGCGCATCCGACGGTCACTCGGATTGCCCCCACCGATAACGATGGGCTTAGGGTTACACCGCGGCGATCACAGCACTATCATCTTGGCCTTATCTTACACTGTTGAGCCAGCTACCCGCGATCACGACGATGATTTGGCAATCGCGTTACTGCGAATGTCACGTCCCCGCTGTGGTCGCGTCGTGGTGGCAGCAAGTGAACGGTGTGTTAAGTGGTAGTAAGATGAGACGAGGGACTTGCCCAAGGAGCGGGAACGATGCCATAAACGCAGGCATGACACGCCGCGAACAGTAGCGGGTCAGGAGTCAGTCCGAGAGACACTAAAGGTGTCTTGGGCCTGCCTGCGGGACACACTCGGGTGAGCGCATGTGAGACAGAGGCGAAGTGGGTGCCGAAGGCCAACTCTAATCTGAATTGGGCAAGAGGGAATAGGCCTCATGAACTTATCAACACACGTGTCAATCTTATACCTTGCGTAATATGGAATAAATTCAGGCACAAGCAAAATTTGACCATCCCTGATGAAACTAGAATACCCTAGGATCATTGCCGCAGTCTCCTCCTTCCATACGTTGAGCCGTGCTTAGGTCGCTCGTTACGACACTTGTTGCGAGGGCGTGGAACGGCGTCCACGAGAGAACATGTTCTGCATGGTGCGTTGTAAGGACAGGATGCGACCAAGGAACAGATACACACCTGACGGGGAAGTCGCTCAGCACCCTCACAAGAAGCGCGATGGATGCGAGCGCGCTAAGGTCGGCTCCACGCTGGGAGGCAGGACCTAAGCATATATAGTAGAGCAATCTCCAAGTCAGTGCTAGCATGGTAAGACATACGGCATGAATGACCTGCGTGACGAAGATGATCCTCGGGGGGGATTGTGGGTCCCAGAGAAAGAAGACTTCTGCACCATTTTCTTTATATAACGTCAGCGAAACAGAGGCAGCATGGTGGTGAACGACTCAAGAATAGGTGCTATCGATAGGCGGAGTAGAAATCAGTAAGATTTTTCGGAAATATAGAGCGGAAATGGTGCACCAGGGTGAAGCTCCAGACCGTCGCGGACGGTGTGCCCTAGCATGATTGATGCGCGCTGTCCATCTCGTTAGAAAGCTGGTCGTTTCATACTTTGGACAGATCAAACACGCCACTGCAGGGTCTCCAATTTAGGGCAGGTGAAATTGTGATTTCTAACTGGATTGAAATCCCATTGGCGGCTTGAAACCGTCCATCGACATCTTCATCCTCCGAGGTGGGTTGAGAGGTTACGTGGTCAGTCGGAAGTGGGAAGAAGAGGTTCGTCGTGCGCGCTTCACCCTTCCGCCCTCGCATCATCTGAATACAAGCCAGGTCCGGATCTCTAGATATGGCGTACCAGTTTTCGCGCAAGGGATGTTTCAAGTGTGGAAATCGTGAGTGTATGTGATCTTACTAGATGTTTCTCATCCAAGGGTCCAGTGGGCCATATTGCTGAGAACTGCTCCTCGGAGCAGCGTCTTTGTTACAACTGTCGCCAACCAGGGCACGAGTCCTCAGCTTGTCCTTCACCCCGAACCGCCGCAGCCAAGCAATGCTATTCTTGTGGCGGTGTAGGGCATATTCAAGCCGAGTGCCCCAACTTGAGAGTCCAGGGCGGAAATCAGAAATGTTATGTGAGTTTAGTCCGAATCTACTCTTGTCGCCCCTGACCGATCTTACTAGAATTGCGGGCGTTTTGGCCACATTGCCCGCAATTGCCCTAGCGGAGCAACGGGGGGATTTGCTTCCCGACTACCGCCCCCCGGTCGTGCGCTGAATACATCGGCTTTACCTCCTGTGAAGTGTTATCGCTGTGGAGGTCCGAATCACATGGCTAGGTAGACATCACCCAGTATTATGCTTGTGAAACTGCTGACCCAAGATGTTTCAAGGGACTGTCTTGCCCCGCTGGGCACAACATTTGCAGACGGGGTACCCGCTTCAGCGGTGAACAAGAATAAGACCTGCTACAAGTGTGGACATGAAGGACATGTGAGATGATTGCCCATCGTGTGGACTGGGACTAATTCAAGCTATTGCAGATCGCAAGAGATTGTAACGAGGACGCAGATTTTGCTGGATAAGTATGCGTCTAATTGAAGTGTGACAAAGTGTCATTTTTCGGTTCTGAAAAATTCGAAGTGAAACCTCGTTTTCACCAGGCCTTGCTCATAAATATGCATTTTGCTCTACGTGATGATAGTCTTCAGCGACAGTATGTTGTCCAGGTACGGGGATGAACGCCAGAAACACCTATTCACTCGACCGTCTGAGGTCGTAATTTATCAATCCGCCAACATCAGTTCACTTTCCAGTTTTTGTTACCTGCAAGTGTCGTTTATGTACATGCTCAGTGACGGCATTTGGCTTCGTGTGTCGCCTACCGACATATCTAGTTTGGTAACTTTGTGCAGTCAAGGAATGTTTCGAGCCCTTCAACACGCCACCCGTTGCGTTGTGCGACAACAGAGGTCATTCTTTGCCCTCAACAATTTTTCTTTCACAAACGGGCCTCACGAGTCGGGAACCCAAAGCTATCACGAGCGGAAAGTCCTTCCGTACGTTACTGTGCACTAACCTCTATGATTTCATTCACTCACAGTCGACGCAGATACAGGCGCAGTGATCTGTACAAAATCATTGCGGATGTAGAGTCATATTCAAATTTCGTGCCATATTGTACTGGTTCGCGGGTCCTTGAAAGCGAGGTGTTGCAGGACGGAATAACGGTGATGGAAGCTGAGCTGACAGTAGGTTTCCTTGCGTTCAGGGAAAGCTATGTGAGCACCGTGACGTGTAAGCCATATGAATCTGTAGAGGTATCACGTTTCTAGTCGGATTTTATGTGTCGTGACTCATGTTTGGGCTTGCCAGGCGAAGGCTTCGTCGTCGACTCCATTGTTCAAGTCCTTGACCACGACTTGGCGCCTCCAGCCAGTTTCGTGCTCGCAAGATGTCTCATCGGCCGACGAAGAGCCAACCCTTGTCACGCTAGACCTTGCCTTTGCATTCGCGAACCCGATACATGCCAGCGTGTCCGCTGCGTTCTTTGGGCAGGTATCGAAACTTATGGTAAAAGCATTCGAGCAGCGCTGTATTGCATTGTACGGAGTCTCGTGATCACACACAAATGGCAGTGGGCGGTTTGTTTTTCCTGTGTGTTTCAGCGGCGATAAATGCGGCACGCTTGCCGAACCGACTGCGGCGTGGGAGACATTCGGGGTCCTGTTGAGTGGCCATGCAAGCATGTGCGACACCGACGCGACCTGACAAGACTTTGTGTTGGCAAACCGCCGACGTTTGCGGCGGTAAGAGTTGGCCGTGATGCGTGAACGACAATTGAGAGAGAATATTTTGTTTTTGGTGGCGGAGCAGTGGCAGAGGTCCAGGCACAGGCGGTGTATAACATCGCAGTTTGCTTTTTGACTGCACAAAACCCGTTGTCTTGAATCCCAGGCTTGGGTTCATTCGCTACCCTCACCTCCTCGGGTACCACTCAAAGTTTTTTTCTTCTTCACAGGCCACACTTTTCCCATGGCCTCCCCATCCCAAGGCGAGTACGGCGATCCGTTTGCTGATCGCCCCCGCCAAACCCACTTTCAAGAGCCCCAAGTGAGGACCTACGACAGTGCCACCAATTCGCCTTTCGAGAGCACCACCAATCTTCCTCGCGAGTTTGGCGCTGCAGGCTATGCTGATGAAGATTATGCTGAAAAATTGCCCTTGACTGGAGGCGAGAGCTACAATGCAGGCGGGTACTACCCTCCTGGGTGAGGCATACCCTTGTCTCCATGGTACCTGCCTTCCACTCATGTGATTACCCTCAGCCCAGTCGATCCAACCGCATATGGGGACCCTTATGCTCGTCCCACTTCAGCAATGTCCCAGTCCACCAACGGTGTCGAAACTGCTTGGAGACGTCGCCAGACAATCAAGCGTGGTGTGACTCGCAAAGTCAAGCTTACCAAGGGCAACTTCATCACCGAATATGCTGTCCCTACCCCGGTTCATAGCGCGATCGAAGCAAAATATGCAATGACCAGTACAACGGAATTTTCGTCAGTTCATCTAGTCCCAACCATTCCTTTCGGATCTGACGAATCTTGGAACCAGCCATATGCGCTACAGTGCGGCCACTGTCGATCCAGACGACTTTACCGAAGCCACTGGGTGGACACTACGGCCGAAACTCTACAACCGTCAGACTGATATTCTCATCGCCGTTACCTCTTACAATGAAGACAAAACACTCTATGCTCGTACCCTTCACGGTGTCATGTTGAACATTCGCGATATCTGCAAGACAAAGCAGTCAAAGTATTGGCGGCGAGCAGCGGAGGAAGGCATGCCAGGTTGGCAGAGGATCGTAGTTGCTCTTATCGTCGATGGTCTGGAGCCAATGGACAAGAGCGTCCTCGATATTTTGGCTACGGTGGGCGTATACCAGGATGGTGTCATGAAGAAGCAGGTGGATGGAAAAGATACCGTTGCTCACATTTTTGAGGTCAGTTCTGTTTCGAGGCGTGTGAATGTCCCTTGACACTATGTTGCAGTATACCACCCAACTTTCTGTTGACCCGACCCCTCAATTGGTGCTTCCTCACGAGAACGATCCCAATAATTTGGTTCCGGTTCAAATCATCCTAGTCTTGAAGGCCAAGAATCAGAAGAAGATCAACTCCCATCGTTGGCTCTTCAACGCCATTGGACGCACGCTAAAGGTAAGAGATTTGGTCACGTTTCTGCTGTATTCTGATCTCTCTCTTTAGCCTGATATTTGTATCCTTATTGACGCCGGAACAAAACCAGGGCACAAATCGCTCTATTACTTGTGGGAGGCCTTCTACAACGATCCTCATCTAGGAGGATGTTGTGGCGAGATTCATGCTATGATTGAGGGAGGGAGAAAACTTCTGAATCCGTTGGTCGCAGCACAGAACTTCGAGTACAAGATGTCCAACATTCTTGGTAATTTCTCGAGGCATCTTTCGATCCCACCTGGTATCTGACGCTCATTCCTAGATAAACCACTCGAAAGTAGTTTCGGTTACGTTTCAGTTCTTCCTGGCGCATTCTCCGCATACAAATACCGCGCGATCCTTGGGCGGCCCCTTGAGCAGTATTTCCATGGTGATCACTCACTTGCTGATCGCCTCGGCGCGAAGGGTATCTATGGCATGAACATCTTCACCAAGAACATGTTCTTAGCCGAGGATCGTATTCTCTGCTTCGAGTTGGTGGCAAAGGCTGGCGACCGCTGGACTTTGACATACGTGAAGCCGTCTAAAGCGGAAACGGATGTTCCAGAGACTGCAGTTGAGTTAATTGGTCAACGTCGCCGTTGGCTGAATGGTTCCTTCGCTGCCTCAGTCGTAAGTGCTCCTTCTGCTGGGCTGGCCCTACGCGTGTCAAGTGTCTAATTTTTTTTCTAAGTATGCTCTGGTGAACTTTTTCCAGCTCTACCGCTCGGGTCATGGGATCATCAGAATGTTCTTCTTCCACATCCAGGCTCTGGCATGTAGTTTTCTTTCATAAGTCTCCAATCTTGTTGACCTTTTGTCAGTATAACATCTTCTCATTGGTTTTCTCGTGGTTTGCTTTGGCCAACATCTGGCTGACATTCAGTATTATCATCGATTTGCTGCCTTCACAGTCGATTATCATATTTGGTACCGCCGACATCGTATGTCTCCATCTTATGGGTCTTTGCGATCTTAACAAGTCATTCAGACCCACTGGGTGAACTTGGCCTTCAAGTGGATTTATCTGGCGTTCCTCGCGTTACAAGTGAGTTACTTGGCCATAGCAAGTGTGTTCAATTAACCGATTCTTGTTCTAGTTTGTCTTGGCGCTCGGGAACAGACCCAAGGGAGAACGAACCGCTTATGCCGTTACTTTTTGGTCTGTGGAATGGTGTAAATGCCTCTTTCTTTACTCATCCACTGCAGGGTCTACGCCTTCATGGCTGTCTACCTATTGATCTGTTCGTTCTGGCTAACGATCAAGGCGTTCACGGCAAGTGCATAGCTCTCTGTGTTTTATAAATATTCACGTGTCTCTTTCAGAATATTCCCAATGAATTGAAGAACAAGACCACTGCTCAAGTCATCTTGACTTTTTTCACTCCGCCGGTCGGTGCATTGATTGCTGCAATGGTTTCGACATTTGGTGGGTTTATCTTGTGGAATGGGCCTTCGGACTCATGTCTTTTATCCAGGAATCTACTTGATCGCGTCCTTCCTCTACGTAAGTGACGCTTGCCGAGTGGAATCATTCACGAATTGGTGTTTCAGCGAGACCCATGGCATATGTTCTCCAGTTTCTTCCAATACCTGTGCATAGCACCGAGTTTCACAAATATCCTCAACGTATATGCATTCTGCAACTTGCATGATGTAAGTCAATGGATTCGCGCATACGCACTCATCCAACAAGCTCCACAGGTGTCTTGGGGTACGAAAGGCAGCGACAAGGCTGAAGCACTTCCATCGGTCTCCTCCTCAAAGAGCAAGGACGCTGATGCGCCCGTCGTTGAGGACACACACCGGATTCAGGAAGACGTAGACGCCGCGTTCAAAGAAACTGTGATACGCGCCGTGACAAAGATTGAAGTCAAAGATGTCATTGAGAAGCCCACAATGGACGATCAGAACAAGACATTCCGCACACGGCTGGTTGCATTCTGGATGCTCACGAACGCTGGGCTGGCGGTTGCGATCGAAAACATTAATGGTCTTACGTCTCCACAGGACGCCGTTACAGATGAAAACGAGTTGCGACAGAAACAAAACATTTACTTCGCCGTAATTTTGTATTCCACATTCTTCCTTTCTGCTGTGCGGTTCGCTGGAGTAAGTAGTTCTTTCGATGGGTCTCTCCACGAACTGACGAGTTGACGCAGTGTCTGTGGTATTGGTTCAAACGCAACTTCTTCAGGTGCTGCCGAAGAAACTAGAAGATTGGATTGTTCCCAGGGATATGCGCTTTGTTTTGCATGGACACGGATCAGCTCTCATCTACCCTCCTTGATAACCAGGTATTCCTCGCCGGACATTCAATTTTTACATTACTCGTCATGATCATTTACCCTTTATATACAGTAAAATAGTATCTTTTCCTGTACCTCGAGTGGAATTAACAGGAGGATACTAGGAAAACGAAACTTGGTTATAATCGTTATTACACCAATGACACGACATCATGAGTACATGCCAGTGAACTGGTGTTGATTACTCTCTGTTATACCAAGCGCATCAATCGACAGAGTTGGAAAATGAGCAGGTAGACGAGTCTCTCTGGTAACCATAGCAGAGTCGACGATCCAGGGCCGCAGCCAGCTTTCTCCAGACGGAATACTGCCTTCTCGACGTTCATGGTCTGGGACTAGTGGCCTTCGACAAGCTGGGCAAGAATCGTGCTGCTAGCGGAGGTAAACCCGAGTTTGAAAGCGAACGAACGCGACCAACCCCTTCAGTTATCCACTTGGTTATGCTGAGGCAACATAAGCACGATCCACGGCAAAGGAAACGTGGACCACACGCAACTCTTTGCGACAAAATATGTGTCCACAAGTGTTCTGCAGCTTTGTAACACCGAGTTGATCTACAGGGTGGGCAGGGGAGTCCATGGCATGAGCGACTTCTTCCTCTGCGAGAGTAGCAAGAAAAGCGTTGAAACATATGGGGCAAACGTCATCTGTGATGACGCGTCCATGAGCAAGAACGAAGAGGCGATGGTTGTCCGCGTGCTTGCCTCGATGACCAGAAGCAACTAGGTCGTTTTCCGTTACTTTGGGAAGCTCGCTAACGAACTTGTTTATCTGCCTAGGCGATGTGAACGCAGCACAGCGGTGACGCATGAAACACCGACTGTTGAGAGAGTCCTCTGTTAAACAGTCTGAATTGGGAGACTAGATCGTCAATCTCCTGGGCAGAGTGCAGTGTATTAGGTGTCAGAGGCGGGAGATCTTCGTCGGACATGTTGATGGGAGAGCGAAACGAGGCAAGCGTGGGAATAATCGTAGGCATAAGTCTAACGAGTACAAGAGATTCAGTGAGACAGCTTAGCAACACAACTTAGTGGTACGACAGATATGCGAAAGGTTCGTCACGGTCTTACAACACATTGTCCATTCACCAACGATACACTGAGCGACTCATCACTCGAACGGGTTGGCATCTTCGTGCGTAGGTGCCGTCGGTGATTTCGAGTCGGATAGTTCGGCGTCGCTTTGTTCATCCAACGGCTCTTTCTCCTTGCTCGAGAAGAGATTGCCCGATGGCTTTGCGCCCCTGGTGAGATGCATCAGCAACGTTCCACAGATCGATGTTATCGCCTACTTTGCAAAACGTTTTTGTTTAGCAGCATTGAGCTTCTGTGTGACTGGCGTCACCATGTTATCGGTCGGGGAGACAAACTTTGGATTGCTGGAGACAGTCAGCGACATTGCATCCGTTGAGGGACCGACCTACTTTGACTTTGCCATCTTCTTTGCCAAGAGGGCTTTCATGCCCATGCCTTGCGGGACTGATTTCCCGTTGGTCGTGTTGCCAAGGGGTGCCTGCGGGACGACGATGTGAGCTGCTTGGGACGGGTTGTGCATTGGTTGGATAGAAGCGGGGGAATCGTTTGGAGTAGTGGACGAGGACATGGTATGGCGCGGTGCAAAGCCAACTTGGAGAGACATCGCGATGGCACGTGATCGTTACTGTGTCATGTGACCGGCTGTGCTTATTGGTATTCGCTTAACCTTGAGAACGGTCGTTCCCTGTTTAGCATCTGCGGTGTTTCGCAGGCGTGCGTCATCGCGACCAGGGCCGGGTGCAATGGCTGGTGGAGACAATTGGACGTGCGCACGACCGTCGACCAGCCACGACTGGGTTACGGCATCGCCTTATCGTGTGGTCGTGTTGATCGTCCGTGTAGACGTGCTGGACCGGGACCAGCTTGCGGCGGTGGACGTCTCGGGTGCCACCAACAACGTTATAAAAGCAACCCTATTACTCTCAAGCATGTTCCTGAAAAATATTGCGTGAATTGCGGCGAGCGGTGGACATTTTAGAGACCCCGCTTACTTGAGTGTGGAACCTGAACCGTTCATTCATATAATACTCGCCTACCACCAACTTGCTCACTCACACTGGCGTTTCCTCTCATTCCTCCATCAGCGCATCGATTCGGGACTCTTCCTCCGCCACTGGCCACAGTTTTCGAACAGACTCTCACTGCCGTCTTTTCCTTCTTTTTCTTTTCTCTCCTCCTCTCCCTGATTTTCCGATATGGCCGCCAACACAATGAGAAAGAGAAAAATTGCTGTTCTCGGTTCCCGCTCAGTCGGTACGCATCTCCACCCTCCATGCCCTCGCCCTCGCTCAGCCGTCTCTAGGGAAATCTTCCCTTGTCATCCAGTTCATAGAGAATCATTTCGTAGAAGCTTACTACCCAACCATTGAGAGCACCTTTTCCAAGGGCGTCGTTTACCAAGGCGTCGAATACGACTGTGACATCATTGACACCGCGGGTCAGGTTCGTAACCCACTTTGGCCACCTTGACCACTCCCGTACTTGGTTGCTATCAGGATGAATACTCGATTCTCAATTCCAAGCATGCCATCGGTATACATGGCTATGTCCTGGTATACTCGGTCACCTCCAGAAGGTCCTTTGAGATGATTAAGATCGTCTATGACAAGATTCTCGATTTCTGTGGAAAGAACGACATACCATGCGTGATAGTGGGTGCAAAGACCGATTTACAATCAAGGTGCGTTTTGTTCCATCCCTCGTCACAACTCGATCGTGCCTCGTCAACATCATTATCAACATTGTTCATTCTTAATAGTCCAAATAGCAGACAGGTTCAGCCCAACGAAGGGGAGGAACTTGCCAAATCCAACAGGGCCGCATGGGTAGAGACCAGTGCAAAGAACAACGTCAACGTTAGTACGTACACATTTCCCCTTGTTTGGCCCTTCATTTAAGAACAATCCGTAGGCAAGGTCTTCGAACTCTGTCTCGCCGAAATTGAGAAACGCTCGCCACACTGTCAAACCGATCAACCGGAAGGCAGCAGATGTATCGTTATGTGATGCTTTCCCGGTCACATCCATCCTCGTAGTTATCTCAACACATACTATTGAGTTACCCCTGCCCCTCAATATCCTACCCCTCGAGAGAGTGTTATCCTCCTGCATTGCTGTGTGTCTGTTGACTTGCATTATCCCTATTTAGGTCTATTTTCCTTCAGCACATGCCCTCTCCAAATCAGATTTAGATTGTCTCCATAATCTCCTTTGCTTTTTCCTTGCATTCCTGTCTTGCAGTACTCATGTGGCACTGTTTGTAAATTTACATCGTTTTTGGTCCTGGGAATTTGGCTGTCTACGAACATTAGTGTCTTCCCTGGTGGTTAATAATAAATAACAGTAACATCATAACGAATCGGGTACCCTGGAGATTTATGCGGTTCCATCACCGAGGAACCTAACCTTGACCTCTCTACTGTTGAGCCCCGCTGCCCCAATGACCTGGGGATCCCCCGGAACAAGATCAATGGCTTGATCGCTCCATTTGACGTCCTCCCCATCAACGTCCAGAACAATGCTTTTTATAGGTTTCTTGGTGGAGAGATGCACAGATTCTCCGTCGTCGCCTATTTGGACAACCAACCCCAGATCTGTGATAGCGGGGAACTTGACAAATTTTAAAGGCTCGGGCCTACGCCATGACATAAAACCGAAACCTTGTGACTGAACCACGGCTTACCAGTTCGAACAACGCCCAAGAACACCTCCAAATTCGTCGAGCAGACGCGCCGAAGCAATTATCGCACGGGGAACCTGACTCAGTTTGGTGCGAATGGGCTGACCTGGAAGCGGACTAGAGACCAGTTCAGTACTCGAATTCGCTTGCAACACAATGACCTTCGTGAAGCAGTGGGTCCAGTTGGAATGCAGCTCAAAGAAGGTAATCTCCAAACGGGCTCTTTTCTCCGCGAGAGTGCTGTTCGTGCCCCATACTTCCAAGATAGTCTCAATCTCGAGATCCACCGCCGATAACTTATCATGAAATATTGTGTTTTCCTTCCGCTTCATGCCTACCGTGAATGGACGTAGCTCGCGTGCAATCGCAAAGTAGGCGGGTTTGGGCCGTAAGAAATAGTCAACGATCGCCCACGAGGTAACAGGCCAACAGTCGTTGATCTGATATGGTCAAACTATTGCCGGGAATATCCTTGGAATCGCTCACCTGCCACACCAAAGCACCAGCAGTGTATTCCCTTCCCCTTCCACACCAATTGCGTCTCCATAGGCGGTACGCCGATGCGAGAGCCTCGGCTTGCATAATCTGTGTATAGTATATATAGCTGCAAGGAATTTTTCAAAGCTTGTCAAGGAGCGTAGTGTGGATAACATACCTTTCCATATCAAACGCATGTTTAAAGTTTTCAACAAGATAAAGCTAGCCATAGCTTAGTGAACAGAAAATACATCGGTGAATGTCGCTCAGGTTTACCTCAAGTCGCCGTTCGAATCCGCTAGCTTTGTTGTGGTTACTGTTTACGCTGTCGAAGCTACTTTAGACTCAGGTTGTTGATCGGTGTTCTTAGCATACCGTGATTGAGGGTATCGCTCCGTTCGGGCTTCACCGAGCCAGTAGTCAACGGTACGGATGTTTGGATAGCCCTCCCTTCCAAAAAATGAGCCACCACCCAACTACTGGATCAGGAGATACTCACATCCCAAACTCAGATACAAAGCGTCCAGCAAGTAAATCCCAGTTCTGCCACGGTTCCTGAGAACCATGCCAGACATTCCCTATCGTTTAATGTCGGATTCGTTGCAGAGTGACTATAATATCACTCACACTGGTGTAAGTCGCCGAGAGTCTTATCAGTAGTACCCACCCCGGGAGCGCTATATGGTGAGCTTCTGTGATAGTAGATATCACAGAGCTTGCCAACAATAGAAGGTAAGGTGCGTTCATAAATAAAACGAGCCGGAAATTTCGTCTTCCGAAAGTCGGACGTTTCATCAGAATAGTCGACAATATCGAGAGATTCCGCAAGCTGATAATCTTCGTTGTTTCCAGCTGTCATGATGCTCCACTAAGCCCTTCTGGGGTAGTGCAGCATCGAAATGGAGGACTTGCCAAAGATCACAACCGACGGGTGATGTCGGAGTCTCTTAACGCTTTGCTCTGCTTCGATTTCAACAAGTTCTAAAAACGAGTCGTAGGCCGGGTACTAAGGGAGCCCTTGTTTTAGTCTCTGGCAAGGTGACTATCAGAACGTGCGCACTTGACCGCATCCGAACATGAAGTCTTGCCAGACGAGGACTAGTCGTGGTTTATGAGATAATTAGCTCCCAAAACGTATCAAGACTCACTGCCGAGTTCTATCAAGAATCCAGCTACATCAAACGACTCCAAGAATTAGCGCAATTCGGGATCTCACCGTCGCAGATGTCGTAAAAAACGTCTGCCTCGTAAACGCCGCCTCCCCACACCCGAACCATGTTCTGGTTCCCATTAACTAAGAGCTGCAACCAGGCGCGATACTTTTCTGCCGTCACTCTAAAATCATATAACATCAGGCACACGAATGAAGTATTCAAACTAAAGGACTACGAACCTCGTGAGGAACGAATCCGCAGGTATCCAGTTTGATCCACCACAGAAGATTCTAATATTGTTGACTTCAAACAGGAACGTTTTCCCTGGTTGATCAATAAGGGGTTCTTCAACTACGCGGACGCGGCGGAAGGCGACCCGTTCTGTCTTCGAATCGAGTACTTGGCCAGTCTGCAGTACATGTATTGCGTGAATGATTTCAGCCGTCAGTGTCATCACAACTTACGGCATCTAAAATCACAACTACGATGCTGTACAGCGGTTGCGATCCGTAGTGAACAGGATACCAGAGTTGAAGTTCTCCACTGGAGAATTCAAACTCTGTACGAGCGCTATCAGGCTCTATGCTGATTTTCCTTTCTGTGACTGCATCTCCCTGCGGACTCTTCAGCGTGATAGACGCTGAGCCAGAAATTTTGTCAGACAATGACAAGTCAACGGATATATTCACATCGAGTGCTTCCGAAACTGAAATTCTGACGTCGATATCCGCGAGACACACATCATATGTGTGGAGTTTAATGGGTTTCCAGGGACCAGTGGTCATTAAAACTGGACCCCAATCCCAACCATAACTAATGGTCCTGTCAGATTTTTCTGGGAGAAAGGAAACCGAAGAACCTACTTGTATTGTGCCTTCCGCACATGCACGCGACTGGAGTCGCCGTTCCATACATAGAATTTACCATTAGCTTGCTCGATTTCCCTTCCCTGGAACTTCATATAGCAGTAGTCCGGCAGAATGAAACGAACACGTTACCTTCTTAAATGCGCTAACAAATGTAACGAGTAAATCGTTCGCGCCAGTTTTCAGGAGTGGCTTCACGGGTACCCTGTATGTGATGAACTGATTCTCGGTGCTAGTCGATGTTTGAAATGGTCGATGCAAATGCGGACAACGTACTCGAGGATATGATGGCCGTTCTAACCCCATTGTGAGAAATACTTGAGCTGGAAGTGAGTTCATGATACTTGCCAGTGTGATGCTAGAAAATGTGTCGAGCCCCTCGAAAATAAGGTCCGCGTTTGCAGCAACTAGGTCCTTATCCGCGACGATGAACGTATTCTTGAATGCCCAATCGGCTTCCCCGACCCCTGTGATATAGCAGAGACAGTAGTTAGTTGAAAAATCTCATAATAAATCGATGCCTGATCGTAATCACACTGCACGTCCCACTCATTCAGGCCTACGAACTTGGGAAATAATTAATTTATCGCTCAGCAAAACATCCATGAATGACTCTCACTGGATCTGGGATTCTCTTGGATTTCAAAAGTTCGACATGGACTGTTGTGGGAAACTCTGAGACAGGCCACCATTTGCAGTCACCGTGTCCACCGTTGATTCGGCTAAACTGCCATCCTGATGCAATGGTTTTGATAGCTGCAGTCATGGTTGAAGGGAGAGATGTTCTTAGACGCCTTACGTCTCACGTCGAATCTCATGACCGCTTCTAGGGTTCAATTACCGGGATCCCGGCCTATAGTATCAGAAAACTACTGGTCGGTTCAAGAATCGTCAAGATAGCCCCAATGGTCCTCCCGTCAGCTTCGCAGTTGTGACACCCTCTCGATGACGCGTTACGAAAAACCACAACGGATGTCTGAAGTAAGATGATGAATATTTGTTTATTGCAGCGGATGAGTCGACCAACCTATAGCAAGTACCGGAACCCCTTGGGTCTACTTAGTCTACTATCTTCTGCGTCTAGCTCTTGATTGAGGTTACGTAGGTGATATCTGAACACCCACGACATCAGGACAGACAGGGCACATGTCACGATGCAGATCGCATAGGATTTCGCGTAGGAAGGACCCCACACAGAAGGCCAAACATAACTACGAAAATCAGAGACTTGCTGGAAACATGGCTAAAGGGGCACTTACGCGCCGATCACATTACCGAGTGACGAGAACGAGTTGACGAATGCAAGTGCCACAGCACGTTTTGAAGGAGGTTGCGGTATCGAGTTACTGACCCACGCCCAGAAGACGATGAAGCCAGCATACGATTGGGCCATTAAGAACCTTCAGTAGATGATTGGAAAAGATAGAATCTTATACTGAAATTTGATACCCACATTGATATGTAGCGAATTGCTACGTTCGTACTTATCATTGCCATAGAAAACCCAAGAATACCGAGGAGCAAAGGCACAGCAATATGAAAGAAGCGCTCTCCATGCAAATCAGAATGTCTAGGCAAACCACCGTTAACTAGAAAGACGAAAAGAGACGCAAAAACCACCTTGATATTTTGAACCCCACGAGCGTAGCAAATGCCCAAGGGGGTGAGCATAGAAGCAGTGTTATTGTCGGGGTATAGCCCATAGTCGCACCCAGTGTGGGGAAGAAAATATTGAATGATAGTGAAACGACCATGCTTGTCAGTGCAATGCAAAGCCACCAAACCTTCTTGTCTGAAAGTGCCAGTACTAACCCCACTACTTGCCCTTTCGCATCATCTATTTCTTCATCCACAGAACCATCTTCCCTTAGTCGTAGTCGTGCAAGCGCAAGCTCTTGAGGTGTGAGCCATGGAGAGGGTGACGAAGGGAAATCAGGTAATATAGAGGTTGCACTAATGGCGACAATTACGGTAAGCATCCCCTCGACATAGAACAACCACCTGCGACCGCATGTGTTGAGAACATCTCCGAAAAGTAGGACATGGATTACCTCCAAGCTGCATACCCCAAGACACCGTCCATGGAATCAAGAATGGCGGAGGCCATAAGGGAACCGAACGCATTGCTTATCATGATACCACAAGACAAGATGGCAGTTCTTTGGCCCAACTCCCTGCGTCTATACCTGTCCGATAATTGGCAACACTTCAGCGAGGCTGGGAACACACTTGCCACTTTGATAGAAGAAATAAAGCCCCAGGGAAAAATGCGGCCTCGACAAATCCAATGCAAAATCGTGAAAAGAGAGCACCCATATATCTTCACAAAGCATGTCTTAGACGAGGCGACGTAGAGAAAATATAAAATTTACGAGGTTGTTGTGCCTGAATGAAAAGCATTCAGCCAAAAGAAGATAGATGATTGGCAATATTACCTGTAAGAACGGACAGAGCGCCCCAGATACCGATGCACCACGAGAGATATAGGGAAGGCCTTCCAACACAGTTGAGAAACATGTTGCTGTCATCTCAGGTTACCTTTGGTAGTTACAACATAATGGCGGTGGACACTCACGAGGGGACCTGCATGAGGATATAACCTACGTATAAAGCACTCAAAATATTGTTGAATTGCTGTCCTTCTAAATGGAGATCTTCCTCGAAACCCCGAAGTCTTGCTGCACTTCAGAAGGGAACAACAACATATTAGAGCTCATAATATTTCATGTGATGAGGGAATACTTGCGCAACATTATTACGATCGACCTAAATTGTCGCCTGGTACATGAACTTTATTAAATAGGAGGTGAGAACACAGAATACTCACATAGTTTAAAATGTATACCAATACCAATATCGACATTCTGATATCCAATTTCTTTAGAAGCTTCCGTTCCACGCGTTCCCGGAGCTCGTGAGGTAAGTGTAGCAAAGTCTGATGCATGACATCTTCGTGCAATTCGGGTGTGGGAGCTCCCTCAGACTCCCTCGAGTCCTCGGCTTTGAGGGGTAAATGCACATAACGCACGCAGTAAAGTGAAACTCACAAAGTCTAGAATAATGAATATCTTCGTATAGTCTGTCTGCCATCCTATGGCTGAAAGTAAGACGGTCAAAATAACGAAATGGACTAACGCACCCGCCGTTTCAGTTTGGCCCACAAGAATTTATAGGCGCCCGCAACGTTGACAACTAAGTTTAAGGCAATATTTGCGCACCAAACTACCTCAGTAGTGGCGTAATGGCAAGGCTTACGAGCGGAGTTTCAAAGCGAGCTTGGCAGTTCCATGTCAGGCTACGCTTCGAGTGTGAGGGGCTTCATCCCACTGTTTGCCATTGACCCTCACCATCCGGGGGAGAATTGTGGGTCCGATCATGCGGTAGCTCCTCGAAGCGATCAAGCCGCCGTACTAGTACATCAGAATAAAGCTGCCGTCAATTCTCGTTCATATAAACAAACGGATTCGTTTTCGGAGGCATCTGCGGGAGAGCTGTGGTGGTAAGCGGTGGAATCATGTTTGAACACTACCGGTGTGACAATCGTTCTTCCAGTGGCAAGCAATGCTGATGCTTGCCGTTACTGTAACTCGAAATCACGTTGGGGAATGCCCAGGACAGTGCTTCCCCCGGTGCTGGGTGTCCTGAGACTCGAATTTAGCACCCGGCAGTCCACTCTGAGGCATCATTATTCAACAATCATTTGCATCCACCTCCAGTCGTCTTTTGGATGCTGCGTTTACTTCGGGCTGGCGCCTCGATAAGTGGTGTGATCGTAACACTGGGTGTTCGCGTTTATGAAGGGTTACTAAGAGACTAGTCTATTCACGCTGTCGTGTTCGCGCGACCCGTACATAATTGGAGCTGCCGGCCTAACTGTCTTTTCTTTCACCACATCCATTGCAGGGGCAGTAATTCGGTTATCACCTTCAATGGTCACGCCTTCTACGTACCACAGAGTTGTCTCCCCTACCCTCCAGATCCCATCTGATCCTCGGGTTTCCATCCCGGTTGGTCTCTTGGCATGTCAACGTGAGGAAATGCGAGTCAAGATAAGGTTGTCACCGCTGAGACTGATCTGAAAGGCGATCCTCTCCTGCGCGAGCTGTCGACTACTGTTGTGAGCTCTAGGGTTTCACAAATACCTCCAACACAAGCCGGAAGAAAAGGAAAAAAGGACACTACATCCCTGCCACCCGGAGCTCCTACTCTGGAACTTATTTTGCATGATACCATCGTGTTTCCGGAAGGAGGTGGTCAGCCTTCGGACACCGGGCTGATCCAGACCGCTGACGAAAGTATTCGGAAGGTTTTGCAGGCAAGACGCAATGGTGGTCATGCCGTTCACTTCGTGGAGGTGGAGGATGCCGAAATAGATATCCTCCAATTCGCAGTAGGAACCAAAGTCTTGGTCAGACTCGGAGATGCTGACTGGGATCGTAGATACGATCATGTGAGCGTCTACGTCTCGTCTGATTTGCCATCATAATCAACCTTTCCGATGTAGATGACTATGCACACGTCTCAGCACCTTTTATCTGCTGTGCTCGAGAACCACCTGAACATCCAGACGCTTTCTTGGTCTTTGACGGATGCACCTGCGCCATGCTATATTGAACTCGCGAGAAGCATGACCACTGACGAAATTCAAAATATCCAAACTACGGCAAATCGATATGTTTTCGAGGGTCGCAGTGTTCATATTGAAGTCCAAGAGATGGAAAACCCCAACAGACCAGAGGAGATGGAAGATCATGCTGGTTTTGCAAAGACGATCCCTATTGACTACACCGGTGGGATCCTAAGAGTCGTGGTTATTGACCAAGTTGATCGGAACCCGTACGTCTTCTAATACACACCGCTCAAGATCATAGCACCCAAACTCAAACTATGCAGCTGCTGCGGCACCCATTGGCCCACTTTGCATAATCTACAACTTTTTCTAGTCCCCCAAACCGAGGCCCTTGCCCGTTCGAACACGGCATCTGCTAGACTATATTTCTTTGCAGGAACACGGCTCGTCGAGCATCTGACCAATACGCACAAGCAGCTTACGACGACAGCGGCAGCCCTCAGCTGTGGAGCCCCTCAAGTACCCGCTCGTGTGGAGCAGGTGATAGAGGAACGCAAGAAAGCAGAAAAGCGGGTCAACGATCTCGAGGTTGAACTTGCAAAGTACCTCGCAAGGAACATCGCAGAAGAAATGGGCCAGTCTTCAAGCCCTGTGTTCGTGAAGCACATGCATCGAGCGGACGATTCCGTCAATCCACTTGGATTCTTGTCCGCTATCGGGACTGCGTTCACGGGGGTTGCCCTCGCTGGAAGACAATACCTGCTCATCTTATCCTCGACATCGTCCTCTCAAACCATGACAGGAACCAGTATTGTGTTGATAGTTGGTTCATCTGAGAATCATGTGAAGGAAGCCGGGGGATTGGTAAAGGATAAACTCGGCGTTAAAGGGGGAGGGAAAGGCACTAGGTGGAGTGGAAGGCTGACTGGTGTCTGGAAAACCGGACGTGAGGATGCAATAATTTCTGATATCCTTAAGTCATCCGAGGAACGACGCAGATTTTGAAGGGCTTTGGTCACATTCCACACTAGAGTTTACTATGACAGAGTGTCATTATGATTAAAGCAACTTGTGTTGTCACGGGAAAGGATTGATGAAACACGAGAGGCAGCTATCCCAATTTCACTGCAGGTTATATACCAGGATCTGTATGCAGTGTGCGTGCGCTCCTTGTCGTACTTCGGACCGAGAAATTGTTGTTATTTCAGGAAGAAGTCGTATTGAACCCGAACACCATTCGATGGACTCTTTACCTGGGCGTCGGCCGTAAAATGATCGGGAACTCACGCGATTGGTTGGACTCATGACAGCCAGGTTTCATGGGGTTTCATGCCCATCTTATGGGCTAATCGATCTTGATAGTCGAAAAAATCTTTCCTCTTGTTTGCCATGTCTTCAAAGCTCTCCGAGCCTGTTTCACTGACCGTCGACAAAAAGGATTTGAAATTGATGAGGGGCGTGTCCTCTGATGATCCGGACGATGAATTTGGCGGAAAAGAGGCGCGCCGAGTGCTCGAGCGCAAGCTGTTGCAGAAAATCGACCTCCGAATGTCCATCCTGGTCGTGATCTACGTTTTGAACTATGTAAACTCACGCATCAGTTCTCATTCGAGCTTCAGACTGATCACGATGAGTGTAGATCGACAGAAACAATGTTGGGTATGCATACCACACCAACGATTCAGTGTCTACCAACTAATTTAGTGCCGCCCGAGCGCGGGGCCTGACTGCTGACCTCCACCTTGTGGGTCGGCAGTTTGCGACAGTGTTGTCGATTCTATACGTCGGATATATTATCATGCAGATCCCCTCGTGAGTGCACAATAGCGATGCCCTAGGCAATGGGTGTGCCACTGATAATGTTCAGTAACATGTTCTTAAATCATATCGGGAAACCGTCCCTCTACTTACCCGGTTGTATGATTGCCTGGGGCATCATTTCCGCCGCGACGGGCATTGCGGAAAAGTGAGTTATCCACACAGCAATGAGAGAGAAGGTTCCTTATCAATCAAACTATAGTTTTGTTGGTATATTGCTTACACGATTTTTCCTTGGTTTTGTGGAAGCAGCTTTTTTCCCAGGCGCCCTTTTCGTCATATCCAAGTGGTTAGTTGGCACGGTACAACCGATTTCAATTAATAGACGTGTCGATGACAGGTACAAGCGGGATGAAGTGGGACTGCGTACGGCAATATTGTGTTGTGGGATCGTCATAAGCAATGCATTTGGGGCCTTGATTGCTTCTGGAGTTCTAGGAAGCATGAATGGGGTCCTCGGACATGCGGCGTGGAGGTGAATTCATCTCAAAAATGAAGCATACCAATCTAACACATGACAAGGTGGCTATTCTACGTTGAAGGGGCCCTGACATGCTTCGTTGGGGTTTGCGCGATATTTATCCTCCCAGATTTTCCAGCTAGTACACGATGGCTCACAGAAGAAGAACGTCGACTTGCTCTGAGGCGGATGGAAGAAGACGTTGGGGTTGGCGACGAGACTGAAACTGAAACGGGGGGAAGAGCGCACGGACTACGCCTTGCTGTGACCGATTGGAAAGTATGGTGGTTCGCCTTGGCACTTGCGGCGCAAGTTGTTGCGCTGTCATTCAATGTCTACTTCCCAACGTTGACTGCCACACTTGGTTATGATCCGACAGTGAGTCTCCTGCTGGTTGCCCCACCCTTTGTTTTCGCGATGGTTGTGGCGTTGTGTGTCTCGAGGTAAAACGATCCGCTTAGGGTGGCCTGCGCGTATCTAACGGTCATATTTCTGGGCGACTAGACACTCGGACAAGAAGCAAGAGCGGTTTTATCATATGGCTGGGTCGTACCTCGTGGGCATCATCGGTTTCATCATTTCCATCAGTACAATGAACACGGCGGCACGCTATGTGTCTCTGTAAGAGATGTGTGTTCATTCGGGAAGTATCGCGCTGAGAATACGTCGGGACAGCTTCCTCATGGCACAGTCGTACGCTGGGTTTGCGGTGATGTATGCGTGGATGGGCAATTCATTTCCGCGTCCGCCGTCGAAACGTGCGGTGTGTCTGTCACTTATCAACGGGCTTTCGCAATTGGGAAATATTGCAGGGTCGTGAGTCCTTCGCTGAGCTGTGGGAGACGCACTGAGGACAGTGCATGACAGATATGTCTGGCCAGTAAACTGGGGGCCAACGTACCGGTACTCGTATGGGATATGCCTCGCATGCTCTGGTACTGCGATCGCGATGAGCTGGGTGTTCAGAGAACATCTGCGTCGGCTGAACAGCAAGCCAGAGAACTCGGTTACATATGTTCTGTAGAGCACGTGCACTGCATGTAGTCGTAATCCACGCCTTCATCGTCGTCCATCGCAATGAACTCGCTCGCCTTGCTTTCTCGCCAGCTCGACGTCCTCGTCCTCCCCCGCACTCCTCCTTCTACTCCCATCGACCCTCGCCCTTTCTTTCTCACAACCCGCCCCTCCCTGAGACGGCGTGGCTCCGACGCTGGTAGTCCGCTCAACCGCGATGTCACTGGCCCGGCTCGTCCAAGGCGCTCCTACTCCTCCCCCTCTGGTTTCTTGCCAATTCCTTTCCCGAAGCCATCCATCTCTGATCCGGCCGTCAGATTACAACCAACCCTCAGATTCAGAAGCACCTTGAGACGGCTCTTCCTTGTCCGTATCTTCGTTATTGTCTGGAATACAATATGCGCTACATGGGCCTCTTGGATACCCCGTGAAATCGATGGCAGCCCAGATCAGCCCACAGTCGTTCAACCCGGTGACCAGAACTTGGGAGACGCGGCCGACGACGATCCCCGCGATGTACCACCAGCGGCCCAACAGGCACACTCTTCACCCCCAACTCCATCGCCACCTCTGGATGCTTCGTCTCGTATTGTATACGGAATTCATCCCAAATCAGAGATAGTTCCCCTCCCTACTCCTCCCCCATCGCCTGCTCCTGGTTCTGCTCCTCTATCTTCAGGCTTGTCCCCGTCACCCGAAAGCACCCGGGAGGCGACTCCTCCCTTGCCAGCCCACAAGACACCATTCCACCTTCCCAAGACCCTCGTACTTGACTTGGACGAGACTCTTATACACTCGACGTCAAAACCCATGTCCCTATCTTCTGGCGGATTCGGACTTCTTGGCTTTGGGAGGCGCGACAAGGGCCATACGGTAGAAGTAGTTCTTGGTGATCGGAACACGCTGTATCACGTTTATAAGCGTCCTTTTGTGGACTACTTTCTCCGCAAGGTGCCTATTGTTCCGGATTCCAGGACTTTTCCCATGATGTTGACCTATTGTAGGTTTCGGGATGGTACACTCTGGTCGTATTTACTGCATCTATGCAGGAGTATGCTGATCCAGTCATCGACTGGTTAGACGCTGGACGTGGTATCCTCGCCCGTCGTTTCTTTCGGGAGGTGCGTTGCTCTACCTTGGAATTGCTGCCTTTCCAAACGTCCATCTCAGTCCTGCACGCTGCTCCCGAATGGCTCATATACCAAAGATCTGTCTATCATCGAGAAAGATCTCTCCCGTGTTTGTCTCGTTGACAACTCACCAATAAGTTATCGTGTCAATGAAGGTTGGTTTTGTGACGCGTCAACTTTAGTCTTTCGTTGATTCCAATTTTGACAGCGAACGGTATACCCATAGAGGGATGGACTCACGATCCGCACGACGAAGCCTTGCTTGATTTGTTGCCAATCCTCGACTCCTTGCGCTTTACATCTGATGTGCGTAGAGTTCTGGGACTCCGTGGCTTTTCGTCATAACTAGTTGCTATTGTTGCAATTCTCCCCCGTCCAATCATCCAAGCTCGCATAGCACTGTCATCATCTGCATCTTGTCCTCCATTCTTTTCTTGCATGAACCTGCATTCTCCACTGCACTCATAACCTAGCGACCATCGATGCATAATTTAATACTGATTATCCTGTACACTACCCGCTTCAGAACACGTCCCGAAGCCAGGAATGCCGCAGTTTATTAAATGGAGGTGATGGGATATTGGTAGTAGATGACATCCGAAGTATAATACAACATCACCCCAGCCATCACATCGCTAAAGCAGCCTGCAACTCTCTCAATTGTGCCTCCTCATCGTCCTCCACCGCAACTTGTTTAGCTGTGGGGGGTGAATGACCTGTGTATACATGATGTGGATTTGACACTCACGTGCTTCTCGTGCACCCGAAGGAATATGTACGGGGACATGTTCGGCACCGGCCAGACGTTCATCCAACTCTGCTTGCTCGAGCTCGGCCAGTTCATTCTTTAGTTCATCCTATGGGATGATGTGAATATCAGTAACGCCTAAACAAGAGAGGACGAACTACCTCGTCAGTTTGATCGATTGGTGCAGATATTGCCTCTGAGATTTCGTTGGCTATTTCACGCTGCTCTGAAATCTTGGCCATCGTCGAGTCCACGTCGTTAATCTTCCTGCAAAATACCGTTAGGACAACCGAGGGGCACGACACATGCACCTACATGCGCCCATGGATTTGCTCCAAGGCGTCGGACGCCGCCTTCATAGCCTGCATCGTCTCGAGGTTGAGGTTGGCTGATTCGAGCGTGTTGATCTGCTGTTCCAGCTGTAGACGCTGCCCGTTCAGTCTCTCCATCTCAGCCTCGCTCTGCTTCTTTCTGCGAAGCGCCTGGGTCGCAGCTAGCCGACGCCCAGGCTCGTCAGCGAACGGGTACGGGTGTTGCGAGCTGCGCACCAGCTTTATTTGAGACTGCGTTGGCCTTTGCCTTCTTCAATTCCTCGTCTATCTTCTTCTGTAGAAAGTCCTCCTTCTTCTCTATCATCTGCAGCTGTTGCCTGAGCGTGACGATGGCTTCACGGGCTGTCTCCTTGGAGTTTCGTTTCCCCACAAAGAACGACATGAAGCTGGCCATCATAACTGAGATGTGGGGGCGAGGACAAGGGTGCAATACTGCGGGACTACCTCGGCCAGAAAAGGAAGTGTTGCTTTGTACAAGCAGATGAAGGGTATATCAGCATTGCACGTCTAAGTATAAACCTTTGGTGATTAACGGAATATATGTAGCGTAGTATCCCAAAACACCCAATCACTCTTCCTTCTGCCCCTCGCTGGCCCTATGGTAGACGTCAGCCATGTCCAATACTACTGCGGTGTACTTACTCGTCCTCTTCGTCGCTCCGGTCGTCAGATGCACCTTGGCCAGTCACAACACGGTATGCGACGCGACATATCATCCCAAACCATATTATTTGAAGTATCTTTGGGCAGCGGTGAGCATCCCACACACCGATATGTGCACGCAACTTACCTGTAGTGCAATCAACAAGGCAGAGAAGGTCTTTTGCATGAGGGGGGAGAAATAGTTGCCTCTCTCCGGTGCCCACAGCTCGGAGACAAGGTGCAGAGAGTCTACCAAAGCACTTTTGATGACAATGTTAAAAAGTACGTGACGGGTAATGAACCAAGAAACCAGGAAAATGGTAAAGGTGGCGTCGCAGAGGGTATAGAGACCGATGTATCGGAGCATCTTGGCAAGCTGAGGATTATTGAGTGAGGATGTGCACGACCACATCATGAACACTCACAGGCAAGAAAATATCACTACAGTCCATCAACACCATGATGAGGCAACCGATCCGCGTGAAATTAGAGGCGTAACTCGCAACCATGAGTATAATGGTGATGACATGATGTGTCATCATTTGGACATGATCCTTCCTCCGAGCCTCGGCATTGAGAATCAATACTTGATGAAGATAGAAGGCATTCTGAGTCAGGTAATAAAACTTGAGGGTACCAGCCAGTGGAATATGGGGGTAATTCGCCCACACATCCGTCGGGTCCAAAACTCGGGTCGGAAGGTGGTGATGGACATACTAGAAGCAAGTTTCAGACGTGGTGCCTGGTGATGTCAAGGTACTCACGACGCCGAACGCGAAATTCAGGGTATAGTAAATGAAAGACCAGCCTTGCTCAGCGAATCTCAGCATGCTTCTATGTATCCTGCGTGCATCTCTTCGTGACATGGTAAGCGGTGCGTGACCACCGTTCCCATGACGGGGGTCGCCGTTTTGGACTGGTGAGCCGTTGGGGACGGCCACAAGCTTTTTGCGTTGCGAGTGTCTCCAGTCGCGAGTGAGCTTCCATTTAGCGAAAGGTTCCATGAAGTAGATGCGTGTAATGTCGCGTAACACGGCCATGACGGCGATACAGGAGACAATGAGACAGACGTCGAGGATTCCGGTGTTATAATAGAGAGAGTCGTGGAATGAGTCGGGATCTGTCGGGGTGGTGGTAGGGTAGGAGAGAGAAACGAATGGGGCGACAAAGGAGGGGACCCATTGCAGCACCTGCAAGCCGCTCATCTGAATGCGTTGCAAAAGGTCAAAAATTTCGAAGCGACGCGACGGTTTTGCGCTTGTTTGCCCGGTCACGTTTTTTGGAGTAAAGAAAACACGGCCAAAGTGGTGCTCGGCGACGACAACACGTTCAGACGGTCGATGGGGCCAAGTGGGACGCGGAGGACGGCGACGAGCACGACGGCGAGGACACCCAGCTCAGACCCGTGGGAGTTGCTTGCCAGATTGAGGCGCACACGTTGGTCAGCGGCCGTGACGAGCGTTGGCCGGACATGGCTCTCTCGCAGCCAAACACGACGCTCTACATCAACAATCTCAACGACAAGGTCAACAAGGACGAGTTGCGTTCCCAGTTGTACGCTCTGTTCACCACCTATGGAAAAGTAATCGACGTCGTCGCGTCCAAAGACACAAGAATGAGGGGACAGGCTTTCCTTGTCTTCACAGATCTTGCTGCAGCGACAACCGCGATGAGGGCATGCGATGGCATGGTGTTCTATGACAAGCCGATGGTGCGCCGCACCCCTCTGATTCTACGTACACTCACGCGACCTATCCAGCGCATCAACTATGCAAGGTCAAAGTCATATGCGACGTGTCGGAGAGAGGATCCCAACTTTGTGCCGCCAACTTCCATACACGCACGACCGGAAGCAGCACAGATTGGAAAAATCACCGTCTCTTCTGCAGACAAGAGACAGAGAGACGATGACACGACTGATGATCATCCCAGTGCGAAGCGGGAGAAGCCGCAAGGAGAGGATAGCGACGAAGAGGAGATGGAGATCGATGAGGACGAAGAAAACGTGCAACATAAGCCACTAGGTGCGCAGCGCTGTCTTAAACTACATCTTGGCTCATTCTCGCCCAAGCGACCATGCCTGCACCCGTCCAACAGCCGTCTGCACGTCTGCTGTGCACGAACTTGCCTCAGGAAGTCACCGACGACGTGCTTTCTGTTCTGTTCCAGCAGTACGTGTCCACAGCACCCCGCTACCCTTGTCTGACAGTATTTCATAGATATCGCGGCTTTTTGTCTACGCACGTCGCTCAATCACCCACACCGAACGCCGAGGGTGCCAAAGTCAAAATGGCACAGGTATTTTACGAATCCGCCGAGCTGGCTTCGACGGCAAAACAGGCGCTGGACAATTTCACTCTCAAAAAGGGTTGGAAAATGAGCGTAGTTTACTTTTGACTGTACTTGACCTTACATAACCTTGAGCTCGTCCTACGATGTCATCTTTCTTTGGCCTGTAAGTCGTCGAGTACATCTCCCTCTTATCGTGAGGCCGACACCCACAGAGCGGAAAGACGCGCACCTTCAAACCTCGCAAGGATGTCCCCGAGGGAACGAAGCAGTACCAGCTGCGCAAGTACGCAGAGGCAACGCTGGTGAGATCAGCGCGAGACGACCACTGGACCAGCCGTTCTGACACCGTCCACGATCAGGGCTCGGGTAACTTGAGACTCGCCGTCCAGCTCCCCGAGGGTGAAGATCTCAACGAATGGCTTGCTGTCCATGGTGTGTCCTTCGCCTAGATCGTCCTTCAGGGTTCATACATCGGTGCTCAGCCGTCGACTTCTTCAATCACCTGAACATGTTGTATGGCACGGTGACCGAGTTTTGTACACCACAAGAGGTTCGTCCGAGATTGTGGCCGATCCCATGCTTGTCACCCAGCTCCACGTACTAGTGTCCGATCATGTCTGCAGGCCCTCGGTGAGTGGCTACGGCACTCTCTCGTCTATCCCTGACCCCTTCCAAGGTACGAGTACCTGTGGGAAGATGGCGTCAAGTTCAAGAAGCCTACCAAACTCCCCGCCCCAGAATATGTCGACGCATTGATGAATTGGGCGCAGAACATTTTGGACGACGAAAACGTCTTCCCGAATAAGATAGGTATCCCCGACCGTCTTGTGGATTCCGTCCCATGTCATAGCCGCCTTTGATTCTAGGCGTCCCGTTTCCCCGTAATTTCAAGGACACTGTCCGCACCATCGTTCGAAGATTGTTCCGTGTCTACGCTCATATCTACAGCAACCATTTTGATCAGATCTGTGCTTTGGGCATTGAAGGTAAAACCTCACGCCCTCTTCGCCAGGGTATTGATTCGAATTCTATAGCCCACCTCAACACTAGTTATCGTCACTTTTTCTTGTTTATCAATGAGGTGCATTTCCTTTAGCTCCACGCCCCTCGGTTTCTCACATTCGTATTCAGTTCGATCTTGTAGACAAGAAGGAATTGGCCCCTCTGGATGAGCTTAATGATGCCATTCTAGCTGAGGACAGAACACGATAACACCTATTAGCTCGTTATCTCATCACTGCGTTAGGGCTACCTCTTGTCCAGCTCTCTGAGCCACCCGTCTGAATCAGATTCGTAGCGTTGTACCGACTGATATCACGATCGTGTACAATATGCAGCCACTGGTACAGGTTTCCTGCGCAGTGGGAAAAAATAATGTCCAGGAGATACAGATGTTTGTATAAGTGTCAAGTGGATGCGTGTGTCGAATTAGAGAAGAGAGAGAAGATATACTGTGATACACTCAGTACGAAAATGCAATGGAATGACAAAATAATTTGACAGTGCGTCGTTTGTGTTCAAAGGCGGGTGGCGATAAATGCACTGGATTGGCGGCTTCAGTCGAGGCAAGTAAACGATCTATTAGATCGTTCTCTGCAGAGCGCTGAGCATACAAACTTTGAGAAATTTCCGAACTTACCTTCACCGCAGACCACTGCATAATAAGTGTCTTGAGCCTCTCTTGAAGCGCCTGTCGACAGGGTTCACAAGATAGTTGGTCGCCTAATGGTGCGAGAGCTAATTCCATGGTATTCGTGGACAAGTCTGCGATGATCTACGTCAGCCAGATCCATTGCACTATCCCGCAAATGCTTACCAGGTCTTGCGTCCCAAGCAAGGTACGCAGACGCTAATGCCCAGGCACGGGTTAATCTTTTCTGTTCGGCGTAGTCACATGTCGGGGTAGGAGGATGCGGATGAGGGGGTGGCAAAAGAAGGCGTTTAAGGGCGTCAGCGCGCCCAAAGTGCAGAAAGAAGAGGCGCTTCAAATATTTGGGACCAATCTTTTCGGCCATTTCATCCGTGAGAGAAGCAAGAGAAAAGGAGAGCAGGTGCGCCGAAGTAGGAACAGCAAGGTCATACAAGTCATACGACGCGGCGAGCGCATACAGCTCCAGGGGGTAGATGGACGCTAGCGATAAAAGAAGGGAGTGAAGAGCAGTGGTCGGAGAAACATGCGTCCTGAGTGAGATTCCATACTTGGTCATGACGTTGAGTGCCGCTGCGAGTGATTCGAACGAAGGTGAATAATGGGAACAGGACATATCGTAGACGGCATGTAACACAATGTTGAGAATTATCGAGGACTCCGAAACGAGAACTACGGGGCCAGACTTTGCTTTTGTAGAGGGCGGAAGGAAAGAGTTGAAGTTATTGTCCGATGCCGCAAGGAGGATATGCATGTGAACGTAGAAAAACACTGAGTCGGATGAAAGCAGGACAAGATCAGGTGGAAGAGCATGATTCTGTGCACCAGGGAAGAAGGTAGTCGATACTGAAACCAACTCGTTTTCGTCTTGAGAGGGATCGGCAGGTGAGGCAGTGAATGATTCCTGAGCAGAAATATAGTTCATGATCAGTAATATCTGACGCGAAGATCGCGTACAGGCGGAATGGGCACCTGGGTCACTGTTGCGATTGTTGGCAGTTCCACTCTACCTGAAACGGGTTTTTCTGGAGCGGGCACTTCAACATCGAGTGGTTCGGAAACAAACTGAAGCACGAAGTCCCAGTCGGTGTTCTCCACGGAAGTAGACATCAGACCTGGTTTGATGGAAAAAAGAAAGAAGGGGATAAATATTAAGGACAGAGTATTTGTATGCGGGGCTGCTGCGACGCGACTGCGGCGGGAACGAGAGCAGTACAGGGGGAAGATCCAATGCCTGCTCCGAGGCTCGGAATGAGACAAATGGATCGCGGGGGTTTAAATTCTGGAGCGGAGTCAGATCGGCTTGTGATGCCGAGGCCACAAGACATTCCTTACCGATAAGCTCCCTCGAATCTGAGTCAACCTGGATGGAAAGGTGTCTTACCAATAGTGTATTATAAACCAGTAGTCCCTAACCCTCACGATCTACCTCCCTCTTTTGACGTTTGATCTTGTGTATCTCCTCCCGGTTTCCAAAGTTTGAATCATGTAATTCCTGAACGTAGTTTAGCATTGGGAAGGTAATGAAGCACGATGCAACTACCATATTTGCAACCCGCTTAGCGGTCGAAACAGCATTCAGTTTATCTAGCACTCTATCCTCTGCAAGCTTCAAAGCGGTAAGTTTGGTGCCTGAGCGAAAATATCAGCATTCGTGGCCTTTGAATATCGTGGCGACATACCGATGCGATCCTCTATCCTCAATATCCGTTGCTCGTCCTTTTCAGTAACGAAGCTAATTGCAACTCCCCCCTTTCCGGCACGAGCAGTTCGTCCAACACGGTGTGTATATTCTTCGGGCTCGTTGGGTAGGTCCCAGTTAATGACCATTACCACGTCTTCAATATCCAAGCCACGAGCGCCAACGTCTGTCGAAACCAAAACCGGAACAACTGCTGAGCGGAACAGCGATAAAGATGCTAGGCGTTCACGCTGCGCAAGGCGAGAATGTAGTGCTGCACACCGGATCGACAATGTCTTCAATAAAACTGCTAGGTAAGCGACAGTACGAGGTTTCGTACAAAATATGATTGTAGGCGGCGGCTGGGTTATCTCGTCCTCTGTCTGAGTACTTTGTCTGGATGATTTCGACTTGGCAATTTTTGTGGTCCTGAGCTCCTTCGCGGGTACAGGTGATGCACGGCGAAGTGGTAATGTATCCTCAGGTGGGTTGCAGAGGAGGTAAAATAGATAACATTCCCGCACATGCGACGGAACGAGGACGTAGTTCTGCTTCAAGCTGGCAACAGTTTCGACTCTGGGAAAGAGATGAGATTGGGGACAGTGGCACTGCAGCTTAACTCACGCTGATTCAGTGCGGTGAAAGAATGGTTCCAGTTTGCCTCGTCTTGGAGGCATCGAAGCCACAGACTCTACGGGTGGTGTCAATGTGGCCGTGAAGAGACAAGTTTGTCTGTCGGTAGGCAGAATATTGAATAGGTGTGATAGCTCCGGAGAAAATGTGGGTGTCAGAAGACGGTCCGCTTCATCGAGAACCTATTTAGCCCCTTTTCGTCATTATAGCTGTATGAGCCGCCAAAAAGTGACCGACCAAGAATTTTATTCTCGAAAGATCCCAATCACCACTACTGCTTTTGAGGTGGTCCACAATACGACCGGGTGTCGCAACCACCACGTGAGGCCGGCTATCAAGTTCAAGAGCTTGGTTCATCATATCCATACCCCCAACGATAACCGATGTACGAATGGTTAGTGGTGCACCCAGGACGGCAAACTGTTCCGATATCTGGAACGCCAGCTCCCTAGCAACATCAAACCTCAGCAAACATATCACATACAACAAGGATATTTCCGTACCGTGTTGGAGTGAGCACGAGGGCAAAAATTCCATACGGGTCGACAGATAATTTTTGAAGGATCGGAATAGCGAACGCAATGGTTTTTCCCGAACCCGTCTTAGCATGACCAATGCAGTCTCTCCCTGCAACATACTGTTGGCGAAATAAACACAACAGAGTCTGCTGATCCGCACACCTGCAAGTATCGGTGGTATGCAAGCGGCTTGAATCTCAGTGGGTTTGTGTATAGACATGCGGTGAAGGGCGGATTCTAATCCAGACGAAACCCCCATGTCACTAAAGGTGATCGGATATTTTGGTACCCGAGCTAAAATTATTGATGTGCGGGTTGGAACAGGACTCGTGCAAGACAGATTGCCAAGACGTCCACTGTCCTCGTTTATTTCCTCCATCTGCAAGCGGTTACATTCGATATGCGCGACATCCGCTCGACTTGGAAAAGACTCACTTCGTTTGGAATATGTTCATCTGAGTCCGATGGGTCGTCTCCCGGACTTGATGAAGCAGAGTCTGACTCGTCATCCATCCCAACAAAATGGCTAGAATCGACAGATGCGGAGGAAGATATACGAATTCTTTTCGCGGGTTGTCCCTCCTGCAGCTTGAGGAGATCATCGATGGTCAATTCGTCATGTCTTGGTCTTGTCATCGAGTCCCAGGAAATTTATTGTGGTCCTTTGAATTTCTGCTGAACAAAATTAGGCAGATTGGTCGTTCCAAGGGGTCAGCGAGCCGCAGACGGGCCGCGAAACTTTCCAAGAGCGGAGCTGGAATTCCGGAGGGGTCTGTTGATTAGGGTGTGGTTTGGTAGTGTTACTACGAAGTATACTAACTGCACGCGTCACGTGTCGGTTCAGCCGATCGGAGTTCAAACATAGGCCGCTCGGCAAGATAGGTCGATTGGCCGACCTATCTTGCCGAGCGGCCTATGTTTGAACTCCGACTAGCTGAACGACACGTGATGCATGTAATAGCTACGCTTTGCAGCTCCGCCCCTGCTGGCGAAAATTTCCTTGGTCATCTTGTGACACAGGGGCTGACATCGGTTCCAATTGGTCGGAAGTACAGTAGACTGTTCCGTGGGAACCCTGGATATGATGAATTACCCCCTTTATCCAGGAATGTACCGTACTACGGCCCTATCCACGAAGCTACAAATATTCCAGGACATACAATTAGTATCTACAATATGCAAATATTAGTTCATCATTTGATCATTAATGATACAACAAGACTAAAGGTCGATTAGACGATAACTAAGGACACTATCGTGGTGTGGAAGTCATTCAAAAATAAACGACAATTCACTAGAATGCCCCATGGACGAAAACGTGTCTGACTCCGATAGATCCGGGGAGATTTGGGAAACCGGATAGCCATGGTGCATTGTTGTTTGTTCAAGGCCACAGAAAGGACCGTAAGTTGCAAAACCCCATTCATGCTGCCGAGGTGCGGGGCACAGTTGAAACGAACCAATCTCGCCGAACACCTGGGAAACTTTTTCAGTTGATTGCACGTGGAAGAGAAAAGGCCGCATACGTTCTTTGGGTCTCGTATTTGACGAGATTTATCTTGTGCAACCTTGGAAGTCGACGGCTGTAGCGAATCGTCGAACTCGTCAGTCTGCAAGTTCTCGAAGGCAGTTGGGAGAGCATCTTGCGGACTAGAATTTGTGTAGGAAGTAAACGAAGGCAACAGATGCGCCAATGGGAGTGGAGAGATTGAAGGGGTCGTAGAAGAAGACGACTCAGAAGTAAGGATTGAGGAACTAGGACGGGTGTGGGATGTGGGAGGAGCAAAGGCAGAAAATACATTCTCGTAGAAGGATGCTTGCGTCTGGCTGCCGCTAGGACAACCGGGAGAGCGCCACGAATTGCTGACGCTTCCTTTCTGATCCTTTGCTGAAAGTCTATTCTTGTTCTTATACAATGGTCTAGACCTGTAGTGTTCGAAGCGATGCTCCGCGCGAATGGCTGCTGCTTTATCATACCATATAGCCTTTTCGGCGTCTGGGAGCATCTTCCAGCATTTACCAGCAATGCGGCTGAGATTCTGTTGACGCTTCTCGACGTCTGGGGGTATAGTTCCTCTCTTGAGGAAATCCGAACGATATAGAATGAACGCGTTGGGCGGTCGATGAACGCGCTTGGGTTGTTGCGAGTGGCACTCATCACCGAGCATGATCTGCGAGGGCCCTGGCATGGCGTAGCGGGTAAACAGTTCGACGGTGGCGGGCTCGGTTGCTCCAATGAATGGGAAAAGAGATAGGGATGGCTATCCGAATGAGGTACCTTGAGGAAATTTGGGGCGTCCAGCGTCTCCCAAAAGTAAACACCTACAGAAGACGAACCCACATTAATTATCCAGGGCACGGAAGATAAGTCGCTGACCGATAGAAGCAGCCAAAGAGTAATGAACAAGTTAGTCAAAAGTGTCCAGACAAGCGATACGTGACGTCAGGGTATGGGGGATAAACTCTCGAATAGATTTTTAAAACTCTTTATAGGCTTGAATGAAAGAATAATCACAGTGGCTGTCGCATCGAAAGACTTGTCGATGTGACAGGGTGGTCGCACAAAAACAGGAGCGTGGCGCTCTTTCCGATACATGGTGGGCTCCGCAACGCGGGATAGGGCAAGCCCGGTGGACAAGTTCTGTGGACAAGTTCGCAGGGCCACGTTGCAAAATGTAGAGTGGCAAGCTGCACTCCAGGCGGATCAGATGACAATTTCTTGTCAATTGTGCTGCCCGAATCTTCATTGTTGTCATGGAGGCAGAACTTCGCGTGGTGTTTGACATCAAACGTCCGTTAAATTCGTCAACACCAGTCAATGTGAACACAGGAAGGGATGGAATCCTAAAGAACAGAAAGAAACTAACTGCAAAGAACACGAGGCAAGCTGTGCTGGTCAGGCGCTTTTCTGAGACAATATAGAGAGAAACATGTCAGGAACGCTAGGTGCTCACAATAAGAGTCCAGTCCATGAGGGGATGCGGGATTGTTGATTCGGCTCTACAAGACGGTGAACGACAGTAACAAGTTTGTACGCTGCTAATGCAAGCACGTCGGCCCCTCCAACCGTTCACTTGATATAGAATGGTCAGTAAGATGTCGGTCAAGGCGTCCAACGACGCACACGATCATCTAAGGTGAATCTGGAACAATCCAACAGGTTGCTCCCGCAGCTTTTTTCACTCGATTCATTATCGCCAACCCTTCGTTTTCCTCTGAAACTGCTTCTACGAGGATGACGTCAACACCCTCATGCTCGAGGGTCAACAGTCCATCAAAAAGGCGTTGGGCGATGACGCTCAACTCTGACATGGATCCAAGAGCATAACGATGCCATTGTATCGTCGGGTCTTCCAGGAGAGTCTTGGCCAATACAGACTCGGACGGAGCTAACAAGCCCACTTTGAGGGGCAGAGCTGCAACCGTAGAATCCTTGAGAGATGCCAGGAAGGCGGAAGTAGACACGGTGTTTACTCCGATTGGGGGAAAAGAGGCTGTCCGTAGCAGGGTCACAGGGGCCGCAGGGGCATAGTGACGGTATTTCATGCCTGGAGTGGTGGGGGCTCGCTCGATGTCATGGTCCACAAAGTCACGACGATGAACGAGAACTCTCGGAACGGGTTCACTAAAGTACGCAAGGTTGAGTGCGTCTTGTATCTGCTCTACGGTGATACCACCAGGTCTGAGAATACGAATGTTGCCATCGTCGTGCAAAGCATCAAGAACAGTGCTCTCGAGGCCAACGTAGCAAGGCCCGCCATCTAGTATCAATGCAATCTTGCCGTTGAGATCACGAAAGACGTGTTCTGGGCGGGTAGGACTCGGTTTCCCGGATGTGTTAGCACTGGGTGCGGCCAGGGGCGCGTTTGAAATGGCGATGAGTGCGCGTGCGACTGGATGTGAGGGCATCCTGACGGCGACGGTGGGATGGTTTGCGGTGATGACGCTTGGTATTTTTGCTGGGTCGCTCGGGAAGAGGAGGGTGAGTGGACCAGGCCAGAAAGCGTCGATCAACGCCTGATACGAGGGTGGAATCGAGTAGTTTGGGGGAAGGATGGAATGAAGCATGGATTGGGAGGAGACATGGACGATGAGCGGGTTGTCGGCGGGGCGGCCCTTTGCGGAGAAGATGCGGGACGCAGCGTCGGCGTTGAGAGCGAGTGCGGCGAGGCCATAGACAGTCTCGGTCGGAAATGCGACCGGCTCGAGTGCGCTGAGCTGGCTCGACGCAGCGCGGAGGGCGGCGAGGGTTTGTTGGGAGGAAAAACTTGGACGACCGTCCGAGTCAAACTGGATCGACGTTGGATCGCATTTCAGTATGCTGGTGATCATCGTTGGCGACGTCCAGCGACGACGGAGACAAGTCAACATGTAACTAGCTACTGACGGGCATGTTCAACCCAACCCGACGCGCCGTCGCCTCAATCCGCTCCTCCGCAGTCAAGTCGACAAGCGGGTTGTATCGCTCCAACAGCGTCTGCGACGCCCGTCAGCGCTGCGAACCAACCAGACAAGGACGAGTACCTTGTATTCTCTTTGGGAGCGCATAAACGTCACCAGGTTGTCCACATCATGGCGGAACTCGTCGCCCTCCCCGGTCTCAAACAGCTTTCGAAAGTGCGCCCCAATCTCCTTGTTTCTTTGTGTTCGGGGCACGATGCTCTAGAAAACGAACAATCAGATCGCGTACATCCAGCGAGGACACCCTCACCGCTCTGGCAACCTCCCTGGCCACGCTCCGGTACAGTCCAACTGTGGTCATGTCAAAGCAACTGGCAAAGCCAGCACATCCGTGGGAGCCATTGTTCACCCATGATGTCCTCCTAAACACTCAAAGCTCCGGGCTGGTTCAAAAGGCCCGCCCGAGTGACATACTCGCCCCCAGCTGTCTACGTACACGACCTCTCAAGACACCATGGCCCTCGTACCCTCCCAGGCAACTAAGCATCGCCGTGCTCGCCGCGGTGAGAGACTAAAGAAGGTAAGGAGCGCCGTCAAAGATGCCGCGAAGCGAGGATACAAGAACAAAACGTTGGTCGAGCCTTGCAACTTGTTTGTCGGAAACGTGCGTTGCGCTGGTCACCTTGACTTCTTCCCGCTCACAATCTAACATCAAGATCGGGCCCGAAGTGGACGAAGACGCACTGCGAAAGCATTTTGGCTTGTGCGGGAAGATACTCTCAGTACGAATACACTGCTGCGGCGGTGTGGCCATGACAGTCAAACCTGCCCCGGCGAGTTACCACCAGAACATGAAAGTTCGCCAATATGCCATCATAGCCTTCGGATCCAAGTCGGCCAGGCGAAAGGCTTGCAAGTTGGAGGGCACGCTCGCGGGGCGTCAGCTCAAAGTAAGTGCTCTTGACGACCAAGTCCGCGGCTAAATTCACCCGTCCAGGCTTCCATTCGTGTGTCCGATCTTCCTGAGGTCCAAGAGAAAATAGCAAAGCGTTTGGAGGATTACCAGTTGAGGCAGGAGCCCCCTGATACGCACCGCGCTCAACAGAGTGCTCTCAAGTAGGGTGTTCCGCGACCAGGAGACTTTTGTACTGACACGTCACGTCAGCTCGCTCAAGATGATTCCTACAGAGCTGATAGACGCTAGATATGAAGTGGTGCACAATCGGAGGAAACGACTCCATTTGATGGGCTACAGTCTCTTTGAAGCCGTTATGTGATTAGTTAGTTATGCTAATAGTCGGCGCCACTTTCGCACATTGTCCGTCGGCTAAACAAGTTTTCGTGGTTGTTGGTCGACTCCCATCTGCCCAGCGCGCGTCGAACGGCTCAGTTGAACTTGGCCCATCTGCATGGGACTGGCCCGACCGCACCCAGTCCAGGTGAGTTTCGCTCGTGCCACACACCAATCTCGCCCCGAACACCCCTTCAGTCTTTCCTTTGCCCACAATGGCCAAAACTGCCGCCCTCAATCCTGCATCCACGCCTTTCTTCCCCGGTGGCATCCGTCTCGGCGAGGATGATGGTGGCTCGCTGAGTGGCTTCGGTCTTGCGGTCCCCGCGCGTCAAGAACAGGATCGGGCGTCCCCTTCCGGCCTTTCTGCCTCTCCCGTCGACCACAGGTCCGTGTGCTCCTCCCCGGCGCCTCTTCGAGACAGCGACACCCAGGAAATCCAGCCTTCTCGCCCATCCTTTACTGCTCCCGATATCTCATCAGTTACAAGGCCCGACAGATTGTACAATCTTTCTCGCACTCGCGAGATGAATGCCATTAGTAGCTTGGAGGCCCTGCCAGAAGCCGACGATGCGCCTGCTCGAATCACGACGGACGAGCGAGTGCAGACACCCGCAGATTCCCCGCTTTTCCCAGCACCTATTCAGCATTCCAGGGGTTACGTCCATACCCCTCCTGTTGGCATCATGAACAACTCGTCTCGTTCATCCGTCTTCAATGTCACGGGTCCCTTTGTATCCTCATCACCTGTTTCATCTCTAGATTCTGGCAGTCAGCTTGCCTCCGGTGCAGAGTTTCCCCAGAGCCTCGATGCCCAGCTCAAAACATCGCCTCTCATCCAAGATATCCTAGAACGTCTACTGCGCTGCGAGTTCACAACTCAGGAGGTTCAAAGGGAGCTCCGCGATGTTCACCGCAAGGTGGATTTTCTTGTCGAGCGCTCACTCAACAACACAACGCAGGCTGGTAGTTCTCAGCCGGAGTTCAAGGATCCGTTTGCACCCGCTAGCGGCCAATCTGCTACTGCCTTGACTGTGCCAAGACCATCTTTTAGCGCGGGTATCGCCCCAAACCAATCTCCTCCACCAGACGATATCTCCCAGATATCGCAACGCTTGAATACGTTGACCACATCCGTCGGTCAGCTCCTTGCATTACAGACACAGCAGCACATTCAGAACGCGACTTCTCTCGGCCGACTTACACCTCATACGCCAGATCTCCCTTCGACTCAGTCTTTCGGACCGAACATGAGCCCCAATCCCGCATTGCTAGGCCACGGGTTACCGAATCGACCCGAATTAAGGGCTCCCCCTCGCGCTCCGAACCCCCCGACACGAACATGGTCTGCGGGAAACCTCGACTTGCCTCTGAACAATGTTGCAACGCTCGGGCGTAATGATCCTGTACGCGACAAGCGCCGATCTGTTACCGGGGGATTAATGCGTAGAGAGTCGATGGGTGTGAGTGCCTGCTTCTAGCACCGCATACAGCTCTGACTAGTGGCCGATAGATCATCGATGGGCAAAGCAGTGACTGGTCGGGCGGCTCTCGAGACAGTGGCCCAGTGGTTTCCAAATGGGAACAATTGAGCCTCGCCCCTGACTTACTCCGCTCCTTGACTAAATTCGGGTGACTCCATTCTCCGCATAATCACTTTCCAGAGCTGATGCAGCGGCTGTTAGTGTCGGTCCACCAAATAAGATCCAGCAACGCGCGCTTCCTTTCCTTCTCCGGGGTTCCGACATCATCGCACAAGCTCCTCCAACCCAAGAACGCATTGCTGCATATGTCATACCTGCCATTCAGGTTGCTGTGGTCAATACATCAGGTAGACCTCCCAACAGGGGTCCTCTCGCCGTGATGATATCCACTACGGTGGATCAAGCGACGCAAGCTCAGCGCATGATTCGCGATTTGGGGGGACCCATTGGCATCCGATCGGCATTAGGAGTGGGCACATCGACCAACGTCAACGACCTCACACAGGAGCTGCGCCTTCTCCAGCAAAACATGCCACACATTATCTGTGGAACCCCGCAAAAATTGCATGCGCTGTTTACTTCCCCAGGAGGTCTCACCGGGTCTGAAGTTCGCTTCTTGGTGCTCGATGAAGTCGACCAGTTGATTGCCCGAAATCTACACGAGTTCGTATTCAATATTGTCAAGCTACTTCCTCCCCCTAGATCTCGCCCTGTGGGTTCGAACACACCGACACCAAATTCCAATGGCTCGAGTCAGACGTCATTTGCCTCGTTTGATGCCAACAACGCGTTGGCAAGCATTGTAAACTCGCGCAGATATTCCGCTATTCCTCCTTCACCTCCTAGCGATCTAGGGAGTAATATTGAGCGTCAAACTGCTCTATTTTCGAATACGGTGCCTCAGGATGTCTTGAACCTTGCCACGGCTATCCAGCTCAGAGAACCCGTAAGGGTCCTGGTACGCCGGGATGGGAATGTCACCAGTACTGAGGCCAGTCAAGGTTCCAGAGGTCTACGCCAGTTTTACTTGTATCTCGCTTTCACAGCTGGGGGTCGCGCCGACGTAGCGAATGCTGGTGCGCAAGGTACTGGTCATGGAATCATTGGTTCAGGTAGGGGGGCATCAAGCCTGGAAACAACACAAGCTCGAGAGTGGAAGCTGGATGCACTGGCGGATATCTTTGACGACATCGAAGTAGTCCAAGCAATTGTCCATGTCGGCGGGATGAATGCCTTGGATTCCGTCGTATATAAGCTGGCCAGTCGCGGATTAGAAGCGATCCCACTTGTGAGTCAGCCCGGTTTCACGCCGCTATTGAGCTGACTTATTCCCTCAGCATGGGGAGATGAATGCTGGCACCAAGTTGGCAGCCTTGAACAAGTTTAGAAGTGCTGCTTCAGCCATGATGAGGCAGCCTGTGACTAAGGTGTTGGTCGTCAACGAGGTCCAGGTCAAGTTCCCAGAAATATCACATATACCTCTTATCATCAACTATGGTACGTCAAGCATTCTCGGGTCTCTCTTCGTGTCCCTAAGTCTATGTAGATTTGCCCAAAGCGGTTGAAGAATATGCTCATCGGTAGGTCCTTCCTTATTCTCATTTTTTTCTCCAACTTTACCGTTTGACAGTGTTGCTCCTGCCATTGGGTCAAGCTATGCACGTGCTGGTGTTATCGTAAATTTTGTGACCGCGACAGGCGGGGATGTTGAAATGCTGCGCTCCATTGAATGTTTCTACAAGTGAGGGTTCAGGTCCGTTGTCACGGAACTTGTAACTGACTTCACTCTTCTCGCAGGATAAAATGCGTACGTTCTTCTCTGCCTTTTGGTCGCACAACTATTGACAAATGTTCACAGCCCGAAGTTCCGATGAGTCTTCGCGATATTGTTTAAATTTGATGAACTCCCTTCCTGTATCCCTATGTGCATGGGCCAGTTTGCTGAAGTCTGGGCCCTGGTTTTTCTTATTCAACTTTGGTTACCAGCTACTATATCAACACATATACAGGTAACTTCCGGTCACTGATCCGTCCTATACCCGTATATACCGCACCCCTGCACCATGAATCATACGAACGAAACTGTTTCCGTACTAACTTGCCTGCCACTTTCTCAATCCTTACCACTGTATAGCAGATTCTTTCACTATGATCGTGTTCGTTGCGTATACTGTGTTACATGTTTTCTCTCGTCTTCTCGCGGATACATACTTTATACATCAACATTGACTACTAAGATCTTGAGTGTACCATCTTCGCTACACGACGCGAGATATTTTTCAGTAGGTGCATTCGTCGATTGCCATGCCAACCTATGAATCTGGTCGACGTGGGCAATGCTGCAACCAAGGATGACTCGCAAAAACAAGCCAGTCAGGGGAATTGTTCTTACCCGGTAGGAATTGTGTAGGCGATCTCCCACTTTTCAGGGATAACGATCTGGTTGCAATGGATGACAATTTCCCCCGTTTCTAAACCAACAGCGAGCAGCCGCCTGCCTGTTCATCAGATCATCATTCACCAAACAAAGAGAATCCCATACTGTGTGGTGTCCAGGGAACAAAAGGCGACTGCAGTCGCGGCTTCGCTGAATTTCAGCATAGCGAGGGTAGGCCACGGTTCCAAAGTAGTTTCTGGAGACCATATCCTCACCTGTCAAGACTTTGATGAACGCGCGGTCACGGAGGGCAAAGAGACACATACAGTCTTGTCCCGTGAAGCAGTGGCAAACACGTCCCCTTCGCGACTCCACGCACAGTCCCAAATGATGCGCGCATGAGACTTGTCCGCAGCAACCGGGAAATACCCTACGCGGCGAGATGGATCACGCGGTGATCTGGTTGCAAGAAGTAGGCACATACCATCACCCCGTTTCTCAAACGATCGCCACGTGCGATCACGGCTGACGGTGATAATATATCGGTCGTTCGGGCTAAAAGCAATGCGTGTGACCGTGAGCGTGTGTCCTTCCAGTGGCGAACCGAATGGCTTATATGTGGACGTTGAGTACACGCGAACCACGGCGTGTTGTGCAGAGGTGGCCTTGCAGGCGGTGGCAAGTAGATCGCGAGCGTTGGATGTCGCAATCGTTATCGACTGATTCGAAAGCATTCAATAACACATACTCGGGGAACTATCATAGCGCACCTCATAACCATGCCCAAAGACCTTTTCGATTTCCGGCCAGAGTGTTGTAGCTGCGAGTTCACCTTCAAAGGGCCGTCTATCTGAACCCGACGGATCCAGTCGAACCGGTGCTATCAAAACCACGGCGTGAGAATGACGGGCGATGACTATGAGCAAAGAGTCAAACCTTCATTGACCGCCTTGTTCGAAAGTCCCAACGGAGGTACATTAGCTGCAATGGGTCGCTCGCCCTAAAAAGGTGATCAGTACGCTTGTAGCCCAGTCGGCGTTCTTCTGCAATGCTTACGGTGCTTTCTACTACGCCACGGACACCCAGCTTCTTGATCATCTCCACGAATCTCAGAGGAGCTTCGAAAATACGGGCCACCTTTTCGTCTGCGACGCTTGCAAAGGTCCAAGGTCCAAGCCAGGTCAAACCCACAAGATCATATCCGTGTACTTGAGGGCGCGCTAGTTCATGCCACACTCCAGATAGCGTAGACAAGGGGGTTGCACCATGGACCCGAGTTGTTTGATCCAAACTGATTCATTAGTCCGATAATAGATGTATTAGCTTGACCTAACGTACCCGACCGAAATGACGTATTCTCCAAAAGGGCTCCAATCAAGGTCCTTCACCGGCCCATTGTGTCCGCTGATGGCCCCAATCTCTTTCCACTGCGCTGCACTTGGGTTGGTTTTTGTTGCTTGCACAAACCGCCAACGTTTCCACCCTCCGTTCCACCCCCATCCTACAACTTCGTCGCCATGCGTTGTCTTCGCCCACAGTCCGCCAACAAATCCCCCAAACCGTTGGCCACCAACATCACCAAACCGTTGTCGATTGATCCATATTGAACCAGCTGTTAAACCTCTGGATGACGTCGAGGGCAGTATTTGGCTTTGGGACCAAAGAATCAGAGAAGAATCTGTTGAACTTGACAAGAGTGTTTGTGGTGGTGACACGCTTTCCAGAGAAGATGGAGCCCATGCCAACGATGTTATGCCAGCCTCATGTCCGATAAGTAATGCATCGAATGTGAGGGCGTACTGTTGTGCCCTTTTCGAAGTTCGGTCAATCATTGTTCGGGCTAAGTGAAAAACGTACCCATTATTCTTGTGTTTTACCGTCAATACATGTCGTTTAAGCGAAATTTGTCTTCCGCCTTCCTCACCTTCTGTAGGATCCATGAGAGAGGCTTCGAAGGCATCTAGTAGATTGTCGGTGATCGCGTGAGTGGACTCGTTTATGTCGTTTCGGTTCTTCTGACTCTCCAAAGCCTTTATATTCCACAGTCTAATTGTTCCATCTTGCGAACCCGAAGCAAGGATGAGGTGACCATCGGAAAAATTTTCCGCAGATGGCGTCTGCGTACAGAACGCCAGGGCCCGTACCCAGTCCTCATGACCTGGAAGAGAGACGGAGCGGACAAACTGTGCAGTCCTTAATATGCAAATCAACCATGAAGGTCGAGACGCACGTTGGTATCAGACCGTGTAAAGATGTGCACGTTTCTGTCAGTTCCAGCAATGGCAAGGACAGTAGCTATCATGAAGCAACGGGTCCGAGTTGATTTCAAGAGCATTGCATCTAAAACTAAAACGGACCTTCAGAATGAGGAAGGGTTGCCACAGCAAATGACAGCGGGAATTTCCCCTTGAACGATATGACCTGAATCATCTCGGCCTTGACTACAACGCAGTAAAGTCACGATTCTCAGCCATATGTACAGGAGGAACTCGCGTACGGAATCCTTGTTCTTCAAAAATACTCCATATCTTGACGGAAAAATCTGAACCACCAGTTACCAAAAGCCCTCCAGACGCCGAGAGAGCGGAGATCGGTTGTGAATGCGCATGTATGGTGACGGTATCTTTCCACTGGCGTGTATTCGTCAAAGAGACTGGGGCAGCAAGAGTCGTCATACCTTTTCCGTCTTCTGCCAGAACCGAATGTATCCTTTGTCGTCCGCACTTACGAGGGAGTCATCGTAGAGGAAGCGCACGCAGGTTACCAAACCCTCATGACCTGCCAGAGTTTCGCAAATACCCTTGTCAGTTTGGTCCTGGGATCTAAGAACGTCAGCAAAAGGCAAGCAGCAAAACAAGTCGTCTTGCGTCAAGGCTCCACAAGGCTACGAGACGGCCGGTCCCAAACGCTACGACGGTGCAGTTTGGTGATATGTGGGCTGCATGATTGAACCGATTTGTGGACGCGGAAATATAAGCAGTGGACACTTTGATTTGACTCATCTAGTTGGAACTTGGGAGTAAAGATAGGTGCCGATCTTATCATCACGTGCCATTCGAGACTACGCTACGCAGCTAAATCGACACCACGAGCTTGGATATTGACTAGATATATCTCTTCCTCAGCCAAGATAAGGAGTCCAGACTTTGTGAAGACCATATTAGCGCTTATTCTGTTCAAATAGAATTTCCCTATGAGATCGCCTTTCGAGCTCCATACGTGCGTTCCATCCCCACACCCTGAATACACATTCCCGTCCGTGTCGACCTGAATGCCATCTGGGATGCCAGAATCACTGTAAGCAAAGACACGGCGGTTTGTGAATGACTGGGTCACAGGATCCACGTCAAACTGGTAGCTGTGCCAGTGCAGAGTAAGACTACCTAGTGATAACAATAAACGCAAGGGAACTTACATCGTGGCAGGTTGTTCCTGGTCGTTCCCTGACAAACCATTGCAAACACCTGTGTCGCTCCTAAATCCTTATGAGTTACCTCTCACCATAATATGGAGATATTTTCTTACACAAATGCGGTTCTGCCATCTGCTGTAAATGCGATGCCATTCGGATGTACAAATTGGTCCGCAACAACTCGCACTCGGCCAGTCGATGGATCGAAGCGGTACACCTGAGAGGGTAACATTGGTTTGGGGCGGAATCCAAGCATCCACCCGTATCTACACGAGTTTGTCAAATATGCCTTCATGCAAGCTACAAGAACCTACGTGGGGTCTGTGAAAAACATGATATCTGTGCCAGGCAGCACCTTGATATCATTCAAAGCATTAAACTGCCTGCCGTAAAAGTTGTCCAAGAGAACTGTAGTGTTAAATGGTGCGGTAGGGTTCATGAGCACGATTGAAGGAGGGAGAGTAGCACGTCCTGATGTAACAAGTAGAAGATTTTTCTTGTAAGGGCCCGTCCCCCCGTTGACCATCTGTACGGTGTCAGAAAAGTGCAACTAAACAAGTGTGAGTGATATCCTGATGACCAATATATTGTTACAAACGTTGCTCACGTTCTGGGTTTGTATGTTGACTACATCAGGAGTGGCAACAAGAGCCTTGTCCACTTCCGTCATGTTGAGAATCGAAACGACACTATTATTATGCCAACCACTATAACCAAGAGGACCGCCGTCGTTGCTGGAAAAGAAAACGACGTTGAGGTCGGGCACATAGACTGGCGCTTCATGAGCAAAGGCGAAGCCTGGGTGCGATGAAACGAGCCGAATAGTTGCATTTGGACCCGTTGTGTCTAGGAAGGAGGGATCGAAGACTTGGATGAAGGGCGAGGTCGCATTGGTGGGGTTGAAACCCACAAAAGAGTCATTTGTACGCCAATGTGCATAGTCTGCACCCACGACGTTGTATTCTACAGGGTTAATGTACTAGACTTGCTAGTCTATAGGCTCACACAGATCGGTAGAGAACATACCATGGCACCAGGCGGTAAGATGAAACCCGCAGAGTCATCGGTTGTCGTAATTAACACCACTAACAATGCAATTATCACCACGGCAATTGCTGATACAACTCCCGTCAAGTTAAAGACAGAGAGATGAACTCGTTTCTGTTCCGGATTCTTCTGTTGCCTGCTCATACCGCACCGGAGTGGTTCTAGGGTCGAAGTCTGAATAATTTCAGACTCACTCTGTTAGAGAAGCGTCTTGCGTTGTAGTACTTTGGTCCCTAGGCTCGGTACCCTCCATTGCAACCTGAAGCGCTCAAAGATGGTAGGGAAAAGAGAAGACTCGATATTGAGAAAACTCAGAAATTAGTAAAACGTTTTGGCCCTTAGTACTTGCAGTGGCTGTGTTGCCAGAAGTTGTTCAATGTTTCGATCCACTATGGTCAGTCTCATTTTACATAGCAAGGCCCGTAGTACGGGCAGCCTGGACCCCATAACATATTAGACTGGTAACCAGTCCATTATGAAGTTGCCGAGCGAGCGAGGCAGGGCGTCGATAGATTTCAGAGGAAACCAAAACCAGCTGAGCTAGGGCTTGCCAAGGTCATAAATTCAGTTCATCCAAGTGATCGTATATTTGGAACAGGTTCCCTCGTCCCTGAAATCTCCTGTGGGATGGGCCGCAAAAATGACTGGACAAGCTCTGACTTTAGGTCTACGCTCTGAGGCAGGTCTGCGCGCCCCTTGCCAAGCTGCCGTCACAACTTGCTCCGATTGTCCACCAAAAGGCACCTTGAGTCAGCTGTGATAATACTTTTCCAGCTCCGCGTTCTAGACCTGCGCTAGTATGATTCTGGTCACCCTTCGCCCTCTTCGTACGTACCAGGTTCATGGTAATCGAAACGACGGCTGTCTCAAGTGAGTTTCCAACAGCTTCCTGGTTTCTACTGAACAATCGACGATTCAGTCGCATTTGGCGCTATCGAATTCTTGACAACCCTAATCACCCTCTTTCGATTGGCGTTTCGGTTGAGACAGCAAAGATTCTGGTGGGAAGATGCATGGGCAGCGATAGCGGTGATTGGTGCAACAACATTCACCATCACCATTTTGATATATTCACATACACGTCAGCCATGCTTAATCTATGGAGCGCACTCATACAGACAACAATTCCTTATCTCTAGAAAAATTCTCGGCAGCCTATGTTGCTAACTGGATATTCTCATACGCATTTACGAGCGTCGTATGGTGCGTCTTTCACGTTCGGCAACCACGTTTAACATTTACTCTTCACAATGTTAGGTCTGTTCGAATGAGTCTGCTCTATTCGATAGTGCGAATCACCTCACCCTCCGCTTGTCTCCGCAAATTTATGCGTGTCATTGCGGCCCTCTTTGTCATTACCTGGGCATTGATTACCCTGAAGACATGGTGGTGTACGAAGAATGTGAGATCTGAATTTGGTCATCTAACGTGTCACATGATGTATCC